>CAJNDV010011559.1:47599-68005 GCA_905221635.1 Symbiodinium sp. CCMP2456
CGTGTATACATGCATATGCAAGTATGCATGTACATGCATGTATGCGTGCATATGTGTATGCATCTGTGTATATATCATGTGTGTATGTATGTATGTATGTATGTATGTATGTATGTATGCATGCGTGTATGCATGCATGTATGCGTGTGTATGTGTGTATGTATGTATGTTGGTATGTATGTATGTATGCATGTATGTATGTATGTATGTATGTATGTATGCATGCATGCATGCATGTATGTGTGTATGTGTGTATGTATGTATGTGCGTACATATGTATATATGTACATGGGTACTTACTGAGAAACTTGCCAGCACGCATACATACAGACATACCTACGTACATACATACATACATGCATGCATGCATACATACATACATACATACATACATACACACATACACACACATACACACATACACACATAATCACCCATACACGTGCATACTTGCATACTTGCTTGTTTGCAGACATACATATGTACTCACATACACATCCTCAATATGCCCTAGGCCCTACACTAAGCCCCAAACATTGACTTCAGGAAGACGGTGTTGCATTGAACAACTCCTGCTATCACACCGCCCTCCATGGTGCCGTAGCTAGAAATGAGCTTCCGGTGGAAGGGCCCATCTCAGCTAAGATGGAACTTGGAGTGGGTTTTGAAATTTGATTGGGGATTCAAGGTTTCGAGTTGAGATATTTGTGATTGAGGGTGGTAAAATGTTGGGTGCGCAGCTGGCCAGGTGCACAAAGTTGGGGGTGTTGAGATTTGGACAAGGCTTGCAGCAGACACCGAGCTTGTTTGTCATTCTCTGGCGTTTCTGCATGAACTCGTTCGAAAGCATTTGCGACGCCTGTGGGGAAGTTAATGTAATGGCGAGAGTTGGCTCACGAAGTGGGTTGCTTTCCAAGGGTGCGTCGTCAATTCATACCCAGAACCCGAGGACCAAGACATCCAACCACGAACCCTGAAAGCATCACCCCAAACCCGACGCTTTTCTCAGATTTGTAGCCCTGACTATGGTGATTCGCTCAGCAGTGCAGGAGGCAAAACGGCCTAGGAGCCCCAAAATCCCTGAACCGCGAACCTATCCTGGCCACAAGGCTTTCATTTCGAGGCCGGAGGGACAGACGGGTGAGACAGGTTTAGGTGGGGCGTGCAGCCACGTAAATACGGAGACACTGACCCCGAAACACCCAAAAGGCACGATCATGCCTGTGCAACTTGTTGGACAAACCTTTGCAGGAATCCCAAGCCTTTCGCGGTCCGAAGCACTTGACCTTGCAGCGGCACCAGGAAGACAACTTCTCGTTGTAGACGCTGTACCTCAGGCACAACTCTGAAACCTATACAATTTCCAAGCCTTAAGTTCAAGACCCTGAGCCAAACCCCTCTGAACCCTAAACCCTAAACCCTAACCCCTGTGGAACATTGTGAAACCTTCGTGGAACTTTCGGAAGAGCTCATCACTCCGAGCCTCAAGGCTTATCTTACTCCCCGGACTACCACGAGAGATGCTTCGAACTCTACATCTCCATGCGGGAGAACGGCACCCTGAATCGAAATGGCGGTTTAGGAAGTTCAGGGTTCAAGGTTTAGGAGTTAGGGCTTGAGGAATGCAGAGGCTGTAATATAGAAGCCTGAATGATGACCTATACTATTTGGGGTTCCTGATTATAATTATAGTATACTATACTGCAAAACTCTAGTCTAATTGCTAAGGACCCTGCATTACCCAGCTACTGTTGGTTGGTTCTGGTGGTCTGATATGATGCAGTCCAAGGTGATCGTGACGCCTCGAAGAGCTGGTAAACAGGTGTTACAGTTGGGGCCGTTGTTTTTGATGCTATTTGTCAGTCTCACAATGCATTTTTGGTGTCTGTGCACATGCATTACGCGATAGTTGGGCTTCTGCTGAGAATGCTGGAATGCGAGGGCTTGCATCGCATTCTGTTCCGTTTGTTGTTGAACCGTTTGAGAGGACCTAAGATTAGCGAGCAAACGTGATCAGGCTCGAGGGTTTCTGGATTCTGGATTTTTGATTTTTGGCCATTGCAACACAAATGGTGCGCACCCACTTGACGACCCTCGTGTGCAGGCTGATGTGTAGACCTGCAGAAGGCTTGGAGCCTGCAGCCAACACCTGCGTTCCTAAAGTCCACACAATAACCGACTTCAAAGTCTCAAAAGGGCGGGGGCAAACTTGCCAGCAAAAACTCCAAGCGCTTGGGCCGAAATCTTCCGCACCCGTGTTCTCTGCGATGCATTGGGGAGATCACCATGTCTTTTCGGACAGTCATCGGTGCGTGTCGAAACCCTCTGCTATACGCAGGCTCGTTCACTGGTTTCCTTTTTCAGATTCAGCTTGAAAGACAGGATCTAGGGTTTTAGTCTTTAGATTTTTGGATAGAGCTCCGGGTTCAAAAAAAAAGTTGTTTAAGCCGAGTCCACAGCCTAAACCCCGGATCCTAGCTTTGAAGTTTGGATCTGTGGTTCTCAGTGCAGGTTGGTCTTAAAAGGGTGTATACAGGTTTGTTTGGGTTGAGGGCTCAGTTTAAGATCTGTAGGATCGAAGGCCAGTAGTTTACGTGGCTTTACCAAAACCCAAAACCTCACATTCACCGAGGCATCACGCCCAACGAGACCCAGCTCTGTTCCTTGCTGCGGGCGCTCTTCGGCGAGGAGGGACAGGAGCGGGATCGGCAAAAGGCACGCCTTGGGCTATGCCGGCTCAGGGGTGGAGTAGAGAGCTTTACCCATAGGCCCTAAAGTAGTTCTTTTTTGGGGTTCATATATAGAATCCCACAAGGTAACCCCAAAAGGAACTACTATGGGGCCTATGGGTATGCTTGCGGGTTGAAAGGGTTCAGGGTTGGGTTGTAAGGCTTAGGGATTTTGGACTATATCGGGTCCTTACTCGGAAGGTCTTGAACAGCTTCAATGGCACCCGGACAGCCTTTCTGATGGGAGGTACAGTAGTTTGCTACGGCCATGCAGCTTTATAGGAACTTGTCTAGTCAGAGGAGCGCGCCAGCAGGCTGAATCACAACAAATGCCAGCATGAGGGTTGCGTGGGACCGTTTGCATTTGAGGTATATCAACCATGATGGGTTCCTGGACCTATTTTTCAAGTTGTGTGACATCACCCTTAGTAATCATCATGCTAGTTTTCGTTTCAAACGAATATAACCCGCAATTTGCAATTCCCAAGTCGCTACTCGGAGGGCCTGGAGATCTTTCAGCAGCTTGTGGACGACACGAGTGTGAACCTCACGGAAGTCCATTTTGACATGGCGATCAATGTCTGTGAGAAGGATCGGGTCGCACTAATCAGTATTCAGTATTCTTATATTGCTCTTCTTGGACAACTTCCGGTGACATACCCCGCATTCCAGCGTGATTGCTCTTACTGTTGAATTGCTATTCAGGTGCACCTTCGTCAGGGCTTTACAGGCACTCGCAGGGCTTCATGATCTTCAAAGCTCGAGGCTTTGGGCTCAATCCGAGTTCTCGAAGCACAACACTACGGATAATCAGCTGCATCCAGCTTTATGTTT
Source organism: Symbiodinium sp. CCMP2456 (assembly GCA_905221635.1). NCBI lineage: Eukaryota > Dinophyceae > Suessiales > Symbiodiniaceae > Symbiodinium > Symbiodinium sp. CCMP2456. Next base: position 51,163 of record CAJNDV010011559.1, read on the forward strand.
GTGGCATGGACATACTGGCCATGGATTTCTTTGTCCGTTTTGAACTGTGCCGGAGACGTCAGAGTCCTTAGGGGCCTTCTATTCAATACTTTCGGCGTTACACGTAATTATCCATGAGTTGTTACAGCAAGCCCTTCCTTGACAATCGCCGCGTGGAGTCCATTATGTACGACAGTTTTTGAGAACGGGCGCTAGATGGGGTGAACTAAAACCCAGCTTGCAGTCGTTTGGCATGACCTCCAGACGTCAAGCGCCGAACCCTAAACCCTAAAGCCCTAAAGCCCTAAACCCCTAAACCCCTAAAACCCTAAAACCCCTAAACCCTAAACCCCTAAAGCCCGCAGGTCACGAAGGCCCGCAAGCTCGAATCCGAACCTAATGAACCCAAAACGTTATAGCCCAAAACCAGAGAGCCTGAAGCCTGGGTTTACGGGTGTCTCCCTATTTAGAAGCTATACAACTATGCCATAACATACCTCCAGGACCCTACACTAAGTGTTAGAAGGCCTCTGTGTTGCCTGCGGAATTGCAGGACGGGTTGTGGAGAGAGATCCTGTCTCTGGCCACTGCGATGGGCTCCTGGGTGTGGACGTTGGTTGACTTGACTTGGGTTTGTCTCCAAGAGAGCTTGTTACTATTAATAGGGCCCGTAGATGCAACATTATGAGGGTAGTTCTCTAAATTTGGGTCCCTCTTTAGGTCCCCATTCTAAAGGACCCTAAAAGGGGCCCAAAATTTAGAGAACTACCCATGAAGCTAGTAAGGCTGGTGCTTGGGGCTTCAAAGGTTGGGGGCAGCTTCTGAAGATACGGCCGCTGATATCTGGCCCCGAACCGGTTTGTCTCGGACCCTCGCCTGCCTGTGCCCCTAATTGTGAGTGCTGAAGTACGAACCCTAAACCCCTAAACCCTAAACCCCTAAACCCTAAACCCCTAAACCCTAAACCCCTAAGCCCTAAACCCCTAAGCCCTAAACTCGAAACCCTAAATAACCTAAGTGAGAGCCGAAAATAACGTAAGCATCTGAAGAAGCTTCGAGTCCTGGAGCCCCAATGAACGCCTCTTTGTTCTGGGGGCCCCAGGGCTTTGAACGTGCATGGAATAATAATAATAATAATAATCATGATGATAATAACAATAATAACAATAATGACGATAATAATAATAATAATACTAATATATGGCCCCAAGCTTTTGCCTCGGAAGCCTTTTTTGATCCGGGGGATCCGTTAAAGGAGCCATCGTACCTGCATCAACACTTCTGCACCGAGGGGTGCGGTTAGATGCTGGGAGAGACCTGGTTCACCTCCTCAAGGGTTCTGTGGATAATGTCGGACGATGAGCTGCAGAATGGGGGTGTCCGACAATAAGGGACCCTAATATAGTACCCTAAATAGTAAGATCCTTATTATAAAGACCCCAAAAAGGTACCCCCTAATTTTCGGAAACTCCCAAGAATCGAGTCTGAAGCCAAAGCCCCAAGACCTGAAGGATCGGGGAAAGCGGAGCTCAAGAACGAGCAAAGAAACAACATAGCAAACGCAGCAGCACAAGACGACCCATCACTCAAGGCTCGCGCGGCATCAGCCCACACTCGATGACCTGCAATGCCGTGCTTAAGGCCAGGACGAAGCCCCCTGTGTTTGTCTAGACCCCACGGATTGTTGGATTTTGGGGGGCTTCTTGAGGCATGCGGCTCAAAGCCGGAATCCTCAACTACAGCCTGCAACCCCAAAGGCTGACTCCTGCACCCGAACATACCCGAACCCTAAAAGCGAAACCCGAATTCCTACACGAACCTTCACGGAGCTTCACGCCGACTGGCACCTGATAGACCTCGCCTGGCTCGTCCGAGTTGTGAGGGAGTCGTGTTCCTACACCCTTTCCCAGCTGGGTGGTTGTCAAAATTATGGTCCCCTTTTTGGGTCTTTATTATCATACGGCACCTATTATTTAGGGTACCCCAAAAGGGACCATAATTTTGACAACTACCCAGCTCTTCTCCTAAACCCTAAACCCTAAACCCTAAACCCTTTTTCCCAGCTCTTCTCTGACAGGCCTGCGTGCAGCTGGGGAAGTCGGATGTGGCCTTGAAGCTCCTGGGCACCATGGCCCGGGACGGCACGGAACTGGACCCGAAGCTGGGGATGTAGGGCTTTAGGGTTTAGGGTTTAGGGTTCTTTAAGCTTGGGTGTGGGTTTTGGGGGTTTAAAGCTGGGGATGTAGCGCTTCTTTAAGCTTAGGGTTGGTGTGTTTTGGGGGGTTTATGGCTGCAGCTGTCGGAGTTGGGTTTCGAGTTTATGGTGCAACAAGTGTTGTGGGATGAGGGCTAGGCTTTGGGATGTGGTAAGATGTAGAGTTACGGACTTGTCGGTTTCGGGATCTTGAGAACAAGTTCGAGAGTCTTAGTATTCAAGTGTTTCGAACTCAGTCATGAGTACTGTCTTGTGGGTCAAGCTGGGCAGTAAGGGCAGCAGCAGAGTCCCTTGTCAAAAAAAGTGTTTCGATCTGATGTATACGTCGTCGTAGTATACATGTCGGATGGTAGTAGGGTCACCGGTCATTTAGTCTGCCTGCTCGAAGGGGCCTCGAGTGCATGCTGGGTCTTTATGGTGTTAGGCTTTGTTCAACATGTGTTAGGAACATGGCTTTAGGGTTTCAGGCTCAAGAGGGTCGGGTAGGAGTTTAGGTTCGGGCAGGCGGTCCAAAAAAAAACATCATGGACTCGTGCGCGATTGGAAGCTTTGTGAGTTGGAAGAAGGAGTTCCAGCCGAAATGTGTCTCATGAACGTGTTGTTGGTTCTTTGCTTGACTGGATAGCCGTGAATGTGAAGCAGAGACTCTCCGTGTCATGCGGCGGAAAGCCACGAGAAAATTCCAGCCCAACCGCTGGGCCCGTGAGGATCGTGTCGCCTATCGGACCGTACTTGCTGCTTGCGCACGGGCGCGGAGCTGGGACGAGGTGGCTTAGCCGTGTAGGGTACTCAAACAGGGTTTCGAGTTGACTGCAAGAAGGGCCCCGCAGTAAGTCTCCCAATCCTTTAACCCTAACGCCGCAAACTAGTTCTTGGGTGTGTTTACCGTCTGGGTTCTTAGGCGAGTGCGCTTTCTGAAGGAGGCTGTCAAATGGATAATGTCGCACGGTGGTTTAATTGCTCTAGGACGTCAGAGTGATATCGACTTTAACATGTAGTTAATGATCGTACAATGACAGTATCGCTACAGACCTTGCCAGTCCTGAGAGGACGTTAGAGTCGAAAGCTGAAAGGGCATTGGAAGGGCTCTAATTATCAGTGTTAGGGACCCTCATTGCAGTTAAGGGGCTTAGGCCTTGGAGGACAAGTTTCGACTTCAGAGCCCAGCAATCCCAGACTCAAGACTCTGACAGGTTCTGAAGCTCTACGCGGAGGTGGAGGCAAGCGAAGGGAACACGGCGAGAACATGATGCCGTTTAGGCTTGGGGGTTTGGTAAGTTCTGCAATTTGTATTTCTAGCTCGGAAGATCGTCGCTACTTGCTTCATGCTTATGTTTCTGTCACTCCTCCGGTTGCATCCCCCGTTAAACGAGAAGGCCCTGCTGTTGAGGTGTGTTCGCTGGCACACAATCCAAGCCCATGCTGGGGTTTAGTAAATGACGTAAAGCTTGAATCACGACAGACATAGCTCCCCGTATTTCGGCCCCCTTCTTCCTGCATGTGGTATGCCGCAGTTGGTCGGGAGTCGTTTCAGCATTCGCATGACGACCTCTTTACAGGCATCCCCGGCATTCATCGTCAGCATCATCATCGACAGCGACACTAGCATCATCAGCACCGTCGGTGCTCAGTGAAGCCGTGAACTCTAAGCACTCCAACGCTAGTATTTTGATCATCTCCACCCATACCATTGTAACCTTAGTCATTGGTTCTGTCATTCAACCTGTACCTCGTGTTTTCGAGTTCTCAGCTCGGTTTAGGAATTGAATGTTCGGTTTCAGCGTGCGGTTTCGTCGGATTCATGGCTTGCAACACCCCTAAGACTCCTTAGACGTCCAACACCCCAAACCCTCAGCCTCAAACCTGCTAAACTCTGAAATCATTGTAAGGCCGAGCATCCCAGCTTTCTTGGACCGGACCTGGCACTGCCAGCCATCACCGCCATGTGTGAGGTGCCTTCACCCGTGAAATCCTTAACCCCGCAACCAGAGAACCCTAGCTCCAACCCTTGGTTCTTGCTTTGCTTCAGCTTGATGTTCGAGGTTGTTCACAGTCCACGGCAGTTGCTACTGCTGCCGTTACTGCTACACTACTACTGCTACTGCTACTGCTACTGCTGCTGCTACAACGAACAACAACAACAACAACAACAACAACAACAACAACAAGTACTACTGCTACTACTACTACTACTACTACTACTACTACTACTAGTAGTGGTACTAGTACTACTACTACTAGTACTAGTACTACTACTACTACTACTACTACTACTACTACTCCTACTACTACTACTACTACTACTACTACTAACCACTACTAACTACTACTAACTACTACTAACTACTTCTACTACTACTACTACTACTACTACTACGACTACTACGACTACTACGACTACTACTACTACTACTACTACTACTACTACTACTACGACTACTACTACTACGACATGCCAGGTAGGTGACAAAACTACTACTACTGCTACTACTGCTAGAACGACAACGACGATTGTATTCATAATCATACGAATGGTCTATGCGTTGAACACAGAAGATATAGGCAAAAAGGTGAATCAACGCATTTGTCGTGTTTTATGCTAGTACGTAACACAGAAATGTCATTAATCAAACCTAGACCCCAAAACAACTGCAAGGACGTACTGGTTTCGGACATAAAGATCTTCAGACCAGCTGGGTCGGCCAACCCAGTGATCTCCCAGGGGTGTTTTTTTTTTTGGGGGGGGGGGAAGGTTTCAGAGAAATGGAAGGCCCAAATCTCGAACCCTGAAAAATGGGACTCTTATGGCAAGGGCTCCGACATGACATACCCGACGGCCACGGCTCAGCTATGAGGTTTCCAACTGTCTCCTGGAACGCGAGTGCCTTTAACTACAAAGCCGTAACCCATTAGCCGAAACACTCTTCTCAGGACTGTGCTGACACGAAATCTGAGCGCGCATGCCCGAACTCTACAGCCTGCAGGATTTAAGCAACCAGTCTTGGAGCCTAGACCCAGACATCACTGGTCGCCAGGTCGGCCGCAATGATGTGCCTCGGTTGAGATTCCTTCGCTAAGCTCATGATACCTAGATTTGACTTGTTGCTTTTCCTTTTCCCAGCAATCGCTTGTTTTTTGTGGTCGTTTCTTACGACCTCGCACGACATAATAGTGATGGTGATGCTGGTGCTGGCGATGATGACTGACGCGGGTGTAGCCGTCACGAAGTAGTTGATGTGGCGTTGGTTCTATTGTCTGTTAGTAGTTAAGGTGGCATCGTTGTTTGCTCTGTTCGTTGTAGTGTTGGTAGTGGCTGTGCTCGCACGTGTGCTGGAGTGGCAGTGGCGTTTGTGTGGTGCTGGTGGTGGCGCCCGTGGGTGTCGTGCTGGTGCTGGTGCACCTTGTGGCGCCCCTGTGGTGCAGCCACCACTGCCGGTGGTACTGGCAATGGCTGAGTTGATGGCCATGGTTGTTGGGTTGCTGCTGAGGTCGCGTTCCGCCCAACCCCCGGTATCGGTATTGCCAGATTTATAAATTTAGGGCCACCAAACATTTCTACAGTGGTCTGAAGTGGAGCCCTGAATCCGACGCTCGAAGCCTTGACCTGAGAGCATCCGCCCAACTAGTCCCCGGCTGCCGGCTAGCGAAGACATGCTGCACGGCAGGAAGCGATCGCGCTATACCGAGAGACCTTCGGGGGCATGCTAGCCCAGCAGCAGACTAGGCTCCCTGTTGCAGCGGGGCGGGCTCTGGACATCTACTGTCTAGTTTTGTTTGTTGCGAGGGCATGTTGTGAACGACTCAGTACTATGGTCGAAGGTGCAAATCCATAACATCTCGCGAGGCTCGAATTATCTTCAAATTCATGTGGAATGCAAGCTCGAGGTGTGTGTAAGAGGAGTGCTTCAGAGGCCTTCTTAGCAGGATATGCCATAACCGGGGTGCAGGGTTACCTGCATCCCCCACTAGGGAGATGCCTCACATGGACATGTGCCAGAGCGGCGGAAGTGGGGTTTATGATTGTACGGTTTGTTGCCTCTGTTCCTGGCCCCTGGCACATGCGTAAGGCTTTCTTTTAGATTTTAGGGTTCCGAGTCTAGGGTTTCGGATTGCAGTGGTGAGCCCGAGCACACGGCGACGGAAAAGAAGCTTCAAGCAGGCCTTCTGGTTCAGATCCCATCGTCCTCGATGCGCAGGGACCCCTGGAAATAGATGTGTGTGCGTGTGTGCGTGTGTGTGTCTCTTGGGCCATGGTCTCCAAAGGGTTAAGCCTGCAATGCCGGAGGACTGGAGGATACGGAATCTTTTCGAGTTTATGTTTCGGCACAAAGCAGGGTTGTGCGAAGGGCCGTTTGGTGCAGGCTTATCGCTGGGCAGCATCTTGAAGCACTCGGCTGCCTAACTACATGGTATTGGGAACTATAAGTGGATACTGTTATAGTTCCTGGTAGGGTTCCACGTTGGTATGATTTAACACAGGACAGGGGTTGGTATGAATCAACAGGAGTTCACAGGAGGGGGTTCTCATACAGCAGGGAGATACAAGTGCAGTGCTTGTAAGGTGAATGAGGTTTGCCATGTGACGCTTCTAGCGGGGTGCGGGGCTTATAGATACTGTCTGGAACCGCACCCGAAAAGACGGCCTGGTAGGGCAAACTGGTGTGTCTCAACAGGATTGCTGGCGTGCTGTGTGGACTTGGATACTAGGTCGAAGGGCTCCGAACCACGCTCGAGTTGGGGCACTGTTCTGTTTGACCTGCAGTTGTCGCGTCAGCAGAGTTCTAATCAACCGAGTCTATTTTAATGAAGTCTGCATCAAAGCGAGAGTGCCTCGTCATGGCAATTCTAAATAAACTGCGTAGTTTTAGGGCCTGAACCCAAACGCAAACCCTGACATTCTTCCAGGCGCAGGCTGTCTCCCCAAGTGGCCACGGCCTCAAATACATGGGCCTTTCGGTTCACAATGCCGGGGGTATAAGTTTTATGCTTTATGGCTGGTCAGGAGTGTAGGGCTTGGGCATTGACGGCTTGGTCGCTGGAGGGTGGTGTATCGGTCCTAGTCCTGGACTTCGTGATGCTGGCAGTCAAACCTTTTCCCAGGTCTGTGTCGGCAACTGTATGGGGTCTTCTGTTAGGGTTGATAATCCTTCGGAAACCAGCTGCTGCAAGAATCCGCCATGCGGTGTTCTTCATGGTATGGAGATGGCGCTGCAGAAGTGTTGGTTTGAGTAAGGGATGCGCGCTAGAGCCTGTGAGCTTGCGTTCTGAAGGCTTCGGGTATATGGCTTCGGGAAGTTTCCTACGCCCTAACCTCCTCCTCCTGGTCGCTAATAGTCCTCAATCCGTAAGCCAAGGAAGAACGTTGCTGGTTAAATCCTCATGTATCTATAGCACCGTACATCCTCAACACCCCGCTGCTGTGGAAATTCAAGCGCCTCCCATGGGGGGACTGATGGCTTGTCCCCCTTGAAGAGTTTGGACCCCGAGAACCCAAAGCCTACCGAAAAGATCCCAAACGGATCCATACTTAAAGGATCATGGGACTTAGTAAGTAGGGTTATAACTAAGGTAACTATACTTATAACCCGAATTAAGGGACTTATAACCTTACTTACTAAGTCCCATGATCCTGCAAGTAGCTGACCCTGCAAGGGCGGCATCCTCATGCGGTGTGCATTGGAAGATGCAGTTGCCAGCCGGGGTCCCGCAACATTCGGGGTTGACAGCGAGAGGCTAAGCCTAAGCCCTAGAACCCAAGAGTGATTAGGGACCACAGTTAAGGGTGCCTCAAGCTGGCGGTGTCGGTGGTGGGCTGAGGGATCATACAATAAAAGCGGTTCCCTCCTCAAAGGCTGTTGCAGCTTTCTTGGGTCGGTGGGTGCAGGGTCTGTCGAAGTTGAGGATCCTCAGCCTCTTGGCCTCCAGCTTTACGTTCAATCGTATAGGGTAGGCTAGCAACACCTCTGAAGGACTGAGCCGCCAATCTACCTCCGATGCCATTCCCGAATTTCGTGCTCATTACCTACCGGGAGCGCCGATAGCAGAAATGAGACCTAGCCGGACTACCCTTTGGGTTGCAAGCCGGTGGCGGCAACGCAACATCACGTGCATCATCGCTGCAACAAGACAAATAAGATAATGTGCCATGTCCCTAGGCTCGGCAAGAAACTGCTTGGCATTCCATGGTGCCTGGCAGCCGCTCTCAACCTCGAGCACGAGGTAGTTACGAGATGTACCATTTCGCCATCAACCCCACGCAAGACTCTGTGACCGCAAGCAAACAACATTTCACCAAGATTGAGAACCCCCCACCCACAAAACCCGGAACCCCCAACTCAACCTGGTGCGCCCTGATTAGACTACATAGGGGCCTAAATATTTACCTCTACTATTTTGGGGCTTCCCTATTATAATCACAGTATAGTGGGCCCCAAAACCCTATTCTAATTATTATAGGGCCCCTAAACCCTAAACCCTAAACCAATTCACCTGAGTCTGAAACCTGGAGCCTTGGTCGAACTTCCCGCCGAGGAGCCGATGCCACGGCCGCCAGAGCTGCTCCGCGAATGGTCGCTTGGTTTAGGGTTTAGGGTTTAGGGAGGGGAATCTTGTTGGGTTTTTGGGGTGTTTATGGGTTCAGGGCCTATGGTAGGGTGCAGTGCTTGGGGCTGGAGGTGTTTAGGAGTTCAGATTCTTGTGGGAGCCTCTGTAGGAGACAGTTCAATAAAAGGGTTTATTAGGCCTAGGGGTTTTGGGCTGTAGGAGGTTTGGGTCTCGTAAGGCTTAGGCTTAGGATTTGTTTCTTTGGCTTCGGGGTACGGTGGGGCTCTGCAGGCAGGGTATCGTTGAGCCTGCCTCGCCGTGAGGGCTACTATGACTACACCCTGTCTCAGGCTGGGCTAGTTCTAGCATGAAGGAGATCCTGACGCTAAGGACTTCGCTGTAAATGGTGTACCCCCTCAACTAAGAGCTTCATCTTAACCTCCTACATCCTGGATGCTGAATCTTCGGGTCTTGCATTCAAAGGCTATAAGGCTATAATCCCAGACCCTGCACCAAAAGCCTAAACCCCTGTAAATCAGCTGGTTGCGGCAGCCAGTGTAGCTTACGTGCAGACCTTGCTGCCAATCCTAGGAAGAATAATCATGTGCTCCCAATTACAATTTACGGCTCTATGACGACTCTAGTTAATGTGGCAGATGTGCCTCGCGTGAATCCTACGTCTAATCCTGAACGGCTCCGTTGAAGCCATTGAAAGTTGCTTGAGGGTCTTTGACCCAGACCACGTGTATGGGCAAAGCTGCGAGCAACGTTCTGTGTGAATTTGCCAGAGCATGAGGGTTATACAATCGAGCGGTCACAGGTCGTTAATTGAGCGTTATGAACACATATTCATCTGCAGGTGTGAGCTTGCCAGAGGTCTACATATCCGCTTAAATCGGGCTACCAGAAGGTGAAAGTGTTCCAATTGGCATAGCTGAACACCTACTGAACCAAAAGAAGCCTCCGAATCCTGATCCCAAAATCGCTATGCCCAGGCCCTTGCCGGATTCCCACCCTCGAGACCCAAGGATGGCTCCAGCATGTTCTACTTTGGTTCTCGGTTTGCGGCTATTTCAGGGTGCAGGGGGCTCCTGTACAATTGGCGGAAGTGTCTCGCTACTTTAGACCATGTTTTAAGAGGGATCCTCAACCAAAGCTTTCCGGTACAGTAAAGTAATGAAAAGTAGCCACTGTGCTTACATCTCTTGAACCCTATTCGGCTGAAACATGGTGCAGCAAACTGGCTTCAAAAAGAGGTTTTAACCCTCGAACCATGGTTGAGACTCAGGACCGGGCACCCCCGCAGACAAACCACTATAGGAGTTTAGGGTTTAGGGTTTTAGGGTTTAGGGTTTAGGGACCCCGCACATCAAGCCTGTGTAAAAAAGGGACCCCGCAGACAAACCAATATAGGAGTGTCAGTGGCTGGCATTCTGCATGCCTGCGTGTCAAAGACAGCTCCAGCAACCCTGAAGCCGCAACTTCCTAGAAGGATGTCCCCTAAACCCTAAACCCTATAGTAGTTCCTTTTTGGGTTCATATTTAGAATCCTACGAAAAGGAACTACTACGGGGCCTATGGGTAAGGCAAGCCGAAGCAAATGGGGGCTTCTCCGTAACTGCTTGCCGGCCACGTGAAGATCAGAGCTAAATCTGAAGCTGTCGACTCCGCTATTCTACAAGCTTCCCCAATTGTGGGACCCCCAAAGTATACTACCATGCCTTGCGAGAGTGTGTGAGTCGAAAGTACTACCATCCGGACGCCATCTTCCCCCATGCTGCAGACGGCACCCGAACACAATCGCCATGTGATAAGTCATCTTGGGCCACATTATGCCGTTGTCTCTTCATTGTTCAAACTTCGGAGCAGGGCAGAGAAGGCTAGTTCTGAGCTGAGGGCTGCTGGCTGGCTTAAGGAAGTTCGCGTTGACGTGAATGATTGGAATGAGTCGGGGCTTGCCCCAGGACCCCAACAGCTCTCGAGAGATTCCGCTCGACTTAGGGTTGGGAGCCCTACACCGGAAACCTTTGCAGAACTTGAGAGAAGTAATCCAACATAACCCGACGACACGCGAGGACACTCATACAAACTAATCTCACGAAGTCAGGACCCAGAGAGGCCCATGATCGGGATTAGGGCCGGCAGTAGACGCATGGGCAGGACATCCTGATCGCCGTAAATGCGGCTGACCTTGACGATGAATCTGCGCTTCCAGGGTCTACAGCAGAGATGCTCCTGCAGGTTCGGGCGTTGAGAGGTTAGCATTTCAGGTTCAGCTGCATCTTCTTCTGAGTCTCAGTGAGACAGAGAGAGAGGGAGGGATGCACTCGCAGACCTCTCTGGCCGAGCTGTACAACAGAGGGAGGGAGATCCGGGCATACGGGCGAAGCTGAAAGTTCAAGGCTGACGGGGGTTTTAGGATCGGGCCAGAGTTTAAGCAGCACTAAACATACGGGTCTGTGGTCCGAAACAGCCACACAGGTGGCTTCGGCAGGAGATTGCGATCAGACCAGAAAGCCCAAAGCCACAAAGTTCCTGCTTGGACCTACTACCAGTACTTTGTGAATTATAGCGATTGTTCAATGTTCCGGCCCAGGGATTTGGGACTAGGATTGCTGTAGCCTTCATGATCCCTCTGTGCCGAGCATCTAGCCTCTTGGCTGTGGCCTTGGCAGAGGGAACAGGCTCATGGCCACATGGCGCTGTGGATGTAATGAGGCTGAATGCGAAGCCCAACCTCCGAGATCTTTTCGACTGGCATGCCGTGGAGGGACACTTGGATGAGAGGGGTCTCAACCGGATTTTGAACGTACAGCAAGAGTCAGATGGATTCAAGCAACACTTGCCTAGCGGTTTCACTCGCACAGTGAGAAAATCGATCTTCAATATGAGCACAAATGCAACGCTGCAGTGGGAGGACTTCCATCTTCGCTACCAGCACTACTACTTCCCGAATCGGAAAAGGTGGCTCGACCAGATTACGGTGTGGAGTTGTCTGCATGTTCGGAGGCAGACCTTGCCCGAAGATGCTCACCACTATCGCTATCTGCCCAAGACGGAGAACAGATTTCTGGCCGAATTTGGCCGCACCGCGATGGAATGGTGTAACAAGCATATGCGATACCGCAATCGAAAGAAGATGCAGCGGCAGCAGCCCCAGCCGCCGCCGCCACCCGCGGGTGGGTACCATGAGGAATCCATGGCATTGTCTGCCACAGCCATGCTGCCGCGAGGCTGCGGAGTTTGGGCAGCCAAGCAGGCCACCGTTCGCTGCTCTTTTCCCAGGAAGAGTACGGAACTCAAAGGCCGTTTGGCCGTGCTGGTGACCGGCATCAAGGACCGCTACTACCCTCGAAGTTCTTTCAGGCATGTGGTCATGCCAGCAGCACACGAAGGCTACGAAGTAGATTATTATGCACTGTTGGATTGGCAGCCAACTGTTGCACCAGCCCGAATGGCTGAACAGGGGATTGGCGTGTTCAACCCGGACCAGGTCCACACCAAGCGCGAGGGCAGATCAGTCGCAAATCCTCAGCTAGCCAATGCGAGCCTGCGGCAAAGTCTCAGCTTGGTCTCGCGGCTCGCACGCGCCTACGGCGCACGCCGCTTATATGTGCAATTTCTGCAACCAGGACTTGAGGAAGATCCTCCCCGGCATGGTTGCAACATATACCTTGGCCGGGGGACTGCTGTACACATAGACTACCGGAGGACCCGATTTGCATACAAGAACGTGGAGTTCTTATGGAACATCTCACTGCAGATGTTGAAGCGAGAAGGCCTGGCTGCCTACACCCATGTGCTCTGGCAGCGGGAGGACGTTCACTGGGTTAGCGACTTGCACCTGGACCTTTATCGGGATCCTTGGGCAGTGTTTGGCCGAGTGGTGTCCAACGTCTGCAAACTGGAAGCGAACCATCCGAGAGAAGTTTATAGCTCCGATAAGGTTTTCCTGGCGGGCGGAGAAGCCGCGAGGTCATTTTTCAGACTCTACGATTTGGTGAATTGCGGGAATCCGGGCCACGAGCTGAGCCAAGTACAAATGCCGGAGCAATTCACCATAGAGGCAGCACTGGTTTTGGGCTTGAAGTTTCACGAGGTGCCATGGACGTCCATGCCGTACATCATCGCCCGACACATGAAGGTTTATGGGAATGCAGATGTTGACGTGGTCTTCTGCTTGAAGTTCTCACGATCCTGCCTGTTTCGTCCCAGGGGCTCCTTCGTGTCTGCCAGTCACGTGCCATACCGAGGTTGCGAGGACATCTCAAACGGTCTGCACGATCAGCCTTTCCCTCGTGAAACAAGCTGCCTCCAATAGTCGCATCTTGTCGAATTAATCACAGGGCTGGTACTGTAGCCGAATGAAGAACATTGCTAGACTGGCTAGATGATTTGGGTTGATTTTTCTTACTTGATATGATTTCTACTTACTGTGCTCGCAACCCGTTGTCTGCAAACTGTTGATAGAAGCTTCTACATACACGGATTAAACTGACGATTGCGGATATATATATATATCCTCCTTAGAATTAAATCTACTGCGGATTGATATTGCTTGGAGAGGAGAGTAACTGGGACACTTCCGCACACGAGAGGCTATGCTCGATGACAGTTACCTGCAAGGATCAGAATGTCCATATGTGAACAGCGACTTCTACACAGCCTGTCTGTCTTTCTCTCTCTTTCTCTCTGTACATATATACATATATACATGATACATACATATGTACATGCATGTATACAGGTGTATGTATTTTGGGTATGTGCCTATGCAAACCAGTAAGTAAGTTGGTATGTGTGTATGTACGATGTATGTATGTATACATTGATAGTATGTATGTGTAGATGGTATGTGTGTGTAGATATGTATGTGTGTATGTAGGTGGGTAGATAGATCGATACACAGATAGATAGTTAGCTAGCTGGCTAGCTAGCTAGGTAGTTAGTTGCTTAGTTGGTTAGTTGGCCAGTCAGTCAGTTAATTGGTTAGGTAGCTAGTTAGTTAGATTGTTAGATGCAAAGATCGAAATATGGATAGAGCGACGGATTCATAGATAGATAGATAGATGGATAGATATTCTTCTACATAATGAGTCTCAGGCCTTGCAAAGCCAAGGAGTGCCTTTGTTTGGATGGCCATAGGCATGTTTCCTCCTCTTGCGATACCTTGGCTCTTAAAGGCCCATCGACGGAACATGAGCACCCTAAGCCGGTGAATATGGAGTTTCAAGCAATATGCTTGATTGGTTTGGGGTTTAGGGCCTTGCGTAACCCGGGGGATCGGGCCCCACTGCCTTGTTACAAGTCAAGGGTTGTTACTGTAATTCAGAGGGAGTGGTACAAGATTGACCGTCTAAAGGCACTGAGACAAACACGGTACTGGCATCATGTTGTCATGCTTGAACTGGCGAGCAGACCGTAGAGACAAAGCTGTTACATGTGCGGAGGTCTGGACGACTCAGGCCTTCCAAGAAAGCCCTATATAGCCATAGGCCCCATAGTAGTTCCTTTTTGGGATTACCTAATGGGATCCTAAGCCACAAAAAGGAACTACTATGGGACCTATGGGTAGCCCCTAGAACCCGACCAAATTACGTGACAGAGGCAGGCCTCCTAGAACCCAAGCCCTGCAACCTGGACCCAAAAATTCCAACAACAACCGAAGCCATAGCCCCCAAATCCTATCGAACCCCCAGAAAAAGCCGCACGAACATCCTGCAGGTGGGCCGTGAGGTTCTCGGCGCAGAGGGCTCCCTGGAATGCCAGCAGACACCGTTTCCATCTGCTGGAGACCCGGGTTGCTCCAGGTAGCTTCGTTTTTTCGGGTTTAGGGTTTCGGGGCTGGTGTGCTGGTACAGTGTGCGGTGAAGGATTCTGGAGACTGTCGGGTCTCGGTTTTGGGTCTGAATGTATGGCAGTGGGTTTGGGATCTACGGCTACGGCGAGTTTGTTGCTGACATGCAGGGAATCCGGGTTCGAGTTTAGGATGCGTGGGGTTCATAGTCCACTCCATGTGACGAAGCGACGCCCTGCGGAGACCGCTGCCGGGGTATCAACTTTGAGCAGTGCTCAGGCTCAGTCCCGGAGGTCTCCCTCCATACGCTGGAACGTCATTGCATGCAGCTAAGGTAGGGGTCTAAGTAATTACCTATACTGTTCTGGGGGCTCCTTTTTGTAATTGTAGTATAGTATACCCTAAAGCCCTATTCTAATTATTATAAGGCCTCTACACCAAAAGCAGTATCGGGGGCACTTTTCAATTGCCCAGCCAAGCCCGACAGCAAGCAAGGCCACAAAGAAGCGCTTCATCTCGTTGCACTGCCCCGGTGCAGCCGGTGCAGTCGCTGAAAGAAACCTCTGGAATCTTCAACCGAAACCAGGGCAGCCCGGTGAACCCTGTGAAACTGCCGAAGCTTCAGGGACATGCATAAGGTACACCTGATTAAAACAACCCTCGTATTGAAGCGACCCAAGATCGGAATCCCTTTTGATAAGTTCTAGGTCTTGGCATTTGAATTACAGTCGTATTGTGATTATAAGTTGATTATGATTATTAGTTGTGAACCTGAAGCCCTAAACCCTAAACCCTAAACCCTAAACCCCGAACCATAAACAACATGAAACACCGACCTTTTGCACCTAATTATGGATCCTCGCCTGGCTTGTCCGAGTTGTGAGAGTGTAAACAACATGAAACAGCCCTGTTGCAGGTCAGAGTGCCGGGTCTTTCGCTGCAGTCCCTGCTGGTGCAGCAGGTGCAGCAGGCAAGAGCCACTTTAGGTCTTCAGGGGCCTTCTTCGCGTCTTTAGAGAAGCGTATGATAGGATGTTGATAGGTTTCGGGTTCAGGATGGTTCAGGGCTGAGGGTTTTTTGGAGTTTCGGGTTTTGGATTTTGGTTTTGGAATTTCGGGTTGAGGGTTTAGTTTACGGGCTGTACAGGTTGCGATTTCTGCGTTGTCGCCTTGCTTGCAGATAAGGCTCAGGCTTCAGGTCTGTGGATCACGTTTGAAGAGGGCTTCTCTCACGGTGGCCGGTCTAGGGTAACATCAAGTTAAGTGTTGCTGCTTCAGGGCCGAGTGGTTCCAGTTTTGGAGTGACAGTATTTCAGGATTTTCGGTCACAGGGCTTCGGCTCTGAATTCGTGGAAGGGGTTTCGGGTTCGGTGGTAAGAGTCGTAGTTCAAGCTCGAGCATGTTCCGAGTTGGGGTTGAGGCCTCGAAAAACGCCAAGATTCTTGTGGGAAGGATCTTACCTACTGTTTCGGGCTGGTAGGGGAGTGTTAGTTCTTTTCTGAAAGTTCCGCTGCTCGCAGCCGGCTGGCTTGTTAAAGTCTGTCCCCCCCAGCTCTGGCAGAAAGGGCCGAAGCAACCCATCCGACCCAAACCATTGAAGCAGCGCCAGTCGACTCTCAAGAAAGAGGACGCGACAGAGAACACCCCGTAGTAGCTAGTTGCTCTCAACTCTGACAGAGCATAGTCATAGTCTCATGAGTCAAACACCTTTAGTCTTTAGTCATACAGTGACGCAGAGCCAGAGTTTCTGCTGAACTGAAGCATCCGCGGTCACTCCGACGATCATTTCTGAGCCATGGGGCCGGAAGAGGAGCAGACCGGCTCTGAGCTTGCTCGAGTCGTTCTTTGACCTCTTGGTTTGCATTTTTGGGTTCCGATAGCACAGTATCTTAGGAGCTGAAGTTGAAGCACCTGGGAACAAGAGGATTTTGTTTTCGCGATCTTGCTCTCTCATGGAGTCTTCCGTGGAACTACAACAACTGGTTTATGCATGTAAGATTGAAACATGTGTTTCCTCGTAGCGTTGTTCTACCATTCTAACCGATGCCAGCAGGAGCTAGCACCATATTTTGCGGGATAGCATTACGATGCAAAGCTCTACCAGCATGTGTCGTTGGAGCACAGCAGCGCAGACACAAGTCCCACCACCAACAACATCTCCACCACCACCACCACCACCACCAACACAAACACCACCACCACCACCACCACCACCACCACCAACAACAACAAGGTCACGCCACCGTAACGGATCCCAGGTTTTTTTGGGGTTTGGTTCTCGAAAACGCCGCTCCCACCGACAAAGTTGGA
>CAJNDV010011570.1:0-22437 GCA_905221635.1 Symbiodinium sp. CCMP2456
GCCCTGGTGAAAGAAAGAGAGAGAGAAAGAGAGAGAGAGAGAGAGAGAGCGGAACCGTAAAGCCAGACCCCAAATGATCCCAGTGTGGCCGTCTCTCCAAGGCCAAACGACTGCAGCTGGGAGTTCTACTTCAGATGACATGGCGAAAAAGACAACAAACGCTTGCCGCATTGATCGTTGAAGATTCAAGTAGATGGATCAGAGCATCAACTGGGGCAGGTGCCACGCAAACCGCAACATAAGACGGGCTTGCGACAGCTTTCGGGGTACAAGCTCTTACCACGGCTGTATTTCCAGGGCATGCATCTGTTGCAACAGTCCAAACTCATGCATGCACGGATGCGTACCTTTCGGCTCAGAGCTGCTGCTTCATTTCGGCACTACGGGCTGCCTGCGAGATGGGCAATCAAGTGCAATGTAGCCAGTAGATTCAGTAAATCAATCAAGAAAGTTGGTAAGCAGATCGAGCATCGAGCATACTGTGGATGGCTATGGGGTGGGTAGCTCAGACTTGGCTGCGCGTGTTCCTGTAGAATGGCTGCCCTTCGCTAGGTGGTGTGCGAGTAGTTCGACGTTTTAATGCGATCGGGCATGCTAGTTATGCTGATTCGACTTGCATCAAAGGATGCGGCGCAGCCACACCACCTGTTTACCTCATGGCTCGGATCACTTATTTTCAGTTTCGCATCCGGCTTCTTCTTCGCCGTTAACTGTCGGTTTTCGTCACAATTCGTCAGCTTGATCTGAACTTTGACAAAGTGACTCGAACCCAGGCTTTCTTTGCTGCCAAAACGTTGTTTCGTTGCTCGGGTTTTACACAGCGCAGTCCATCATGTGCTCCGGGGTTTATGCACATGTGCGCATGCTGCCAGAGTCTTGGCTGTCAGCAGATGCATGAGCACCAGATTGACAGGGCGCCTCGAACCTACGAAGGGCGGGCTCGGTTAGTTGAAGTCAAGCACATCGGACCGTAGCGCACACGGGCCTTGACATGCAAGCACGGCACTAGAAGGATTGCTCTGATGGGTGAGATGGCTGCCGGCGGAAAGCATATAAACACATCGTATTGGCTCGGGAGTCTGTGTAGCAGCTCCTGGTGATGCCATGGCATGGACATCTACAAATGCAGAGATTGGATCCTGGAATCAGGTTACTTTGCTAAACAAGATGCACTTCAAGCTTCAAACTGGGAACAATTGTGTCCGAGTCTTTCCCCTACAGTCCAACAGGCCTGCCGAGCGAGCCTGCCGTATGTTGCTAGGGCCAGCAGTGCCAGCAAAAGTGTGCCGCGTGCATCCAAGGGCGAGTCACTTCGGCAGATCCATAGCGATGCTGCAGAGGCCCCATGCTCAAATTTGAGCAATAGAAAGGTTAGCCGCTAGCCTAGATCGCTCAGTAGTCCTTCAGCGACCAACACAAAAGTTCGTGCTGGGTGAACGATTTCTCGTGGCAAGTTGAGTCGATTTTTGCTCATTCCTGTGCAATGTGGGAGTGGGGTGGTGGCTGGGGCGGCAGGAAAAGTAGCTCTGCAACTTTGTTATGGCATCAGCGGTTGTTCCCCAGCATTCGTCATCAGCCTGCATGTTTCTCCCCTGGCGAGGTCCGGAACTTCATCAGCTGCTTGCATGCAAGAGAGAGAAACAGAGAGGGAGAGCCAGAGATCCACCTGTCTCATTGCGACACGCATTCCGGTCTCATAAGGAGATTGGGCTAACAGATCAGGGTCCAACTGAAATTGAGCACAGGATAGCACTGAGCTCGTCCGGTTTCCAGTGATCATCTGCATACTGCAACTCTTGTCGGTGCATTTGCCAATTCTATTTCTGTGTGTGTGTGTGTATGTTCGTGTGTGTAACTCAGGACACCATGGGCAAACGGCCCACCTTGCGTTGCTCAGCCTGCAGCTAACTCTGGCTTGTTTAACAGGTTTGGGTTGTGCATGCTTCAGTGGTTCGCAGCTAGGAATGAAGAGCCAATCTTGCAATCGATTGGCTGAGCAAGAAATCGGTAGTGAAGTGACTGCAGAGTCAAGCACTTCACTACAGATCTTCTGTCAGCTCAAAAAGCTAATCACCAGCGAGACGTTTTGCAAGGTGGGTCAACCAACGTGCCCGCGGCCCCGAACCAGCAGCGCCTGCGCCGCCCAAGCCGGTGGTGAAACTTGGTTTTCAGAGTCAGGTAAGGCTGGTAAGGATTATGTCCTGCCTCCAAGAGCCAGCTTTTTTCCTCAGGCTACGCTGCAAAGCAGGACTGTGATGTCTTCCTGGGTCGTCTTCCTTGGTCCTCCCAAGCACAGCCACGCTTACTTACCGACTTTGCTTTTAGCAGCTGAGGAATGCACCCTCTCCTCCGCAGGTCGCGCACTGTTGCGTTGCATCGTTGCTTCGTGTAACTCCGAGACCGGGCTCCCGTGCTGGTTTGCCGCATCTGAACTCGATGGGCACAGGTCCACCACAGCTTCGTTCATGGAGGCCGTGGTGTACCGAGACGACGACAGGACGCTGATTTGAGCATGTCGAGCGATTGGTCAGGTCTCCTACAGTAGGAAGGTGTGGTGTCCTTGGCAGCTTTTTGTTTTTCACCCTCTTCTCGTCGCATGACCATTACTTTTTCGAGGAGGAAAGCTTCCCTGGCAGCAGTGGCGATGGCTGCACCGCCTACATGCGCCTCTGCAAGAGTGCCATACACGACGCGAGTGTGAATTCTCAGCGACTTGTGCTTTTCCTGGAACAGTGAGCCCAGTGCTCGCACAATGACGGCTTGCCAGCTTCCCACTCTGTCGCCTGTGCATGGAGCCAGGCAGGTGCAGCCACCCTCGGCACGCCTCTTCAATGTTGCGTCGCGTGGGTGGCCTGACCTGCAACAGTGTCGCATATTTTGGGTCAGTGATCCGGAGACGTTCTTTTGGACGGCCTTGTTTTGGAGGAGGGGCCAGCCGTCAATCCCACCTGGTGAATTTTGGCCGATCTGGCTGAGGCTGCCCAGTGGCGCCCAACCGAAGTGGTGTTTTGAGCGCATGCCTTCGCTGCTGCCACATCCTTTGATGCGCGGCGTGGCTGCAGTTTCGGTGCTGTCCACTTTGCATCCTTGATCGTTGGCTGGCCCAGGTGATCAACAGGCCGGCGGCACAGTGTCGGTTTGGGCATGAGAAGATGCGAGCAAGGGTCTGGGGCATGCGTCCATCACGAAGAAGCGAGCTCTTAACGAAGCTTCGAGCCTAGGTCGGGGTGCCTTCCAATGTCCAATTTAGAAGTTTCCCTCATGCAGTTTGCTTTTGGGTATAAACCTCGCCAAGTCCTGGTTCTTGATGGTTCCCTCAAATGGTAACTTATGCAATAAGGATGCCAAAAACACCAAGGCAAAGAGCACCCAACGCCCTCTAACCCGCGAAGCGGAGCGTTCCCAGGCAACGATGACCCTGAGTTACCCATGTTCATCTGAGAGGATCCGTTTGGTCACACCCAGTACTATAAGCCAGCCCCACATTTCTCCACAACCTTTCCGAAGAGGTCGGACGCTCGGTCGCTGGTGTCCCTGTGCGCGTGGCCTCGGAAGTGCGGAGACTTCCCGAGCCTTGGCTCGTAGGGGTTTCTAAAATTCCAGGACCCTGACAAATGGAATCCTTCTCAAATGGATCCTAAGGCGCCCCGAGATTCTGAAACTCCGGTCTGTGCCGCGCATCGGAGTGCAGCATGTCAGGTTCGTGGGATCCATGCCAAGATGCGTTCCTTGCTACAGTAGTGTTTCGGTCTGGTCTCCTGAAGCCGATATTGCCCAAGCTCCAGAGCAAGGGTACATGAGAAAGAGCGGTGCAGAGACCAGCAGAGAACAACACACAAGCACATTGCAGAAAGAATAGGCGAAGCCTAGCACAAAGCTTGGCTTGTTGACCTTTCAGGTGAGCTGTGCAACAGCTCGGAGGCAAAGAGGCACATAGTAACCAGTCAGATGCACGGCCGCGTGAAGAAGGATGTCGTGGAGCCCAGCCCAGAGGAGAAGGAGAAGCAGCGCGAGCAAGTGCGAAAGGCTCGGGGCCTCTTTGGAAATCTCTTGGAGATGAGGCAGAGCAAAGCTTACAGCGAAGAAGCCTTGGACATGACGTCCAAGGCCCTTCAGTTCCACCCGGAGTTCCCAACTCTTTGGGGTTACAGACGTGAGCTACTCACCAGCGGCAAGATCAGCAAGCCTCTTCGGGAGCTTCTTGAAGTGGAGATGAAGCTCTTGGAGAAGGCCGTATCTTCATGCATCCTCAGTTCATCCGCAGTTCACGTTCATAGCAAATAGGTTCTGAGCTGTAGGCACAGTGGACCAAGATTTTCCAGAAGCTGCGGGGCAGTGAGACCATCCACTTTTCACGATCTTGCAAAGTAGAAGGCGGAGTTATACCATCCCTTCTTCCTTAAACAGCTGTGGGCTTCGCTGCAGGCGCTGCGGAAATCGCAGAAGGTCTACTCCATCTGGTTCCACCGGAAGTGGGTCATCGAACACTTGTTCCAAGAGCTCAAGGCAGATCCTGACACTCTTATGCATTCACTCACGTGGGTAGGTTTTGGCTGAAAACAAAGCAGCTGGGTTCAGCAAAGCCTCTTTCCTGAAGCGCGTGTGAAGCCGCAGTGACGACATGTCTACTGAGCCCAAGGACAGCGTCAAAGTTCTGCTCGACACTGAGCTGGAGTTGTGCGGGAGGCTCCTGGATGTGGACGAGCGAAATTTCCATTGTTGGAACCACCGCATGCACGTGATGGGTCTGATGCGGTCCTGGCAAAAGGACCAACCGCAGCCAATTGACTTGGGCTCCATTGATCTCCAGCTCAGCACGGACCTCATCAATCGGAACTTCTCCAATTACTCAGCGTGGCATTTGCGCACCCTGCTGCAACAGCGTGCTGGTACAGAGGCGCGGCATGGTGTTTTGTTTTTCCCCATCTATACAGCTGCAGTTTCACGCTTTCTGCGCCGGTGTCAGGAGCCACAAATGGAGATAGACATCAATCAGGAGCTGGAGTGGGTCCAAGAGGGAATCTTCACTGAGCCAAACGACCAATCTGTGTGGCTTTATCACAACTGGCTGACCACGTTGGCACGTGGCACAGAAATGCCCAGGATAACACACTGTGTGCTCATGGATGGTGAGGTCTTTGTGTTCTTCTCGAAGCCTGTTTGTGCATCTAATGTCTCAATGTCGCAAGGTGATCAGAAGCTGGACGGGCATCTAGAGCCCACTATCCCATCACGCAAGTCTGCTGTGCAGCGGACTCGTTCATCTGCGAGACGCCGGCGCAATTGTGCGCTCGGTTGGCAATTTCAAGCGACAGGTGGCACCGTGCCGTGCTGCAGCCCAATGGAGGTTCGCATCGCAGTCGACATCGAGGTTTTCGGAAGCCTTCCGGACGGCAAGGCATCCCCTCTGTCGACTCTGCAGGTTGAATTCCAGGGTCCGATGATTGACCTTTCTGCGGCTGCCTCCAGTCTCTCAGTCTTGGATGCCTTTTTGGGAGAAAGGTTGGAGGAGCGGAAGAAAGAGGTCTTTGAGACGGAGCTCGAGAGGATAAAGGAGCTACTGGAGATCGAGCCTGACTGCAGGTGGGCGCTGCTGGCACAAAGTCGTCTGCAGGATCGGCTTGTATCCGGCTGCACTGCAGAGCAGCAGAAATCTACTCAAAGCGCTCTTGCAGAGAGCGCGGCACACGCAAGCACGCTCGATCCCCTGCGGAAGAACTTTTACTCCGACGCCGGGGCTGCAGCCCATACTCGGCAGACGATGCAGGCCTGGCTTGACTGCCCGGAGGCCTACAGAAACCCTTTGAACTTGAGCAGCCTGTCCATGCGCCACCTGGCTCCAGCGATCGCCACTTTCGCATTTGGCGTCCGGGTCCTGAAGATGGATGACAACCATTTGCGTGAGTTTGGGGCCGTCCTGGGACTCATCAGTCTGGAGGACATCTCGCTGTCCAAGAACCAGATCCGGGGAGATGCAGCGGAGGTCTTCGTGCTACCGAAGCTGCGCCGTGCCAACCTGAGCGGGAACCTCTTGGGCCTGCGAGGGCTGGATGTGCCACCTCCGAAATCCCTGGAGTACGTTGACCTGTCGGGCACAGAGGGCACCAAGTCTCTTGATGGCCCTACGGCAGTGGGACTCTTGCTTGTAGGATCTCCAGAAGCAGATCGCCAACACTGGACTGCAGAAGTTGTGCCAGGGGAGGTGTGCATCTGTCGTCGGCAGGCTTAGTAGATGAGCTGAAGCGGCCAAAGGGCCTTAGAACCAAAGAGGCCCTCCTTCGCTTGGAGACTGATTGATGAAAAGTGTTGGTTGAGCAGGGGCTGAGAGGGGTGAACAAAAGCATTTTCTACAGACGTCGCAGCCCTGAGAAACCAAGGCTGCTCCGGGCGGGTTAAGGGTTAGGGTGGGTTTGCAGGGCAGAAGCAGTAGCTGAGCAGCTTTCTCACACCGAACGAGCAAGACTCGTGCCACAAGCCTCCCAGGAAGCAAGGAAGGAACGAGGGGAATTGTGAGCAATCCATTCCGCTCTGGGGGGGTTTCAGCTAGGGAAGGCCAGGCCAGGTCGGAGGCTGCAAGTTCGCCTCCGGCCGGTAGATGGAGAGGGGCAGTTGTTGCACCCCTCTTGTCCCATGCGTCTCTCCCCAAAACGTCGCTGAGGGAGAAGGGCAGCTCTAGTAAGTTTAGGAAGCTTCATGAACATCAAGGGCCGTCTTTGCAAAGCTCATATATGTTTCGGAAGCTCTCGTATAGACCGGCCACCGAGGATCGACCTGGTTTGCCCAGCTTACCGAGCCTCCGGCGGGAGAAGAGTGAGCCTGGAAAGCTGGGCGCTTCCTGACGCCGTCCGGATGTCTGCAATTTGCACTTGGCTTCGCTACCCACCCACCCCGTAATTCTACAGCACAAATGACTGAGTTGATAACTTGCAAGTATGTCCTGTCTACGAGTTGCATCGCACGTGTTGCGCGCCGCACTTGTCGCTGTGCTTTTGCGACTTATTTGCACCGAGGCTTTGTGTTACGCCTCGGGGCTGGCATAAGGGATGAGACATGTGATATTGCACTGTACATTACACGACTCCTGG
This sequence comes from Symbiodinium sp. CCMP2456, assembly GCA_905221635.1. Taxonomy (NCBI): domain Eukaryota; class Dinophyceae; order Suessiales; family Symbiodiniaceae; genus Symbiodinium; species Symbiodinium sp. CCMP2456. The sequence goes on from CAJNDV010011570.1 coordinate 7,086, forward strand.
GGGTCATGCTCCCGAAGGGAGCAGCCCTGACAGTTGTTTTATATTGTTAGCTGGTAGATCCTTCCTCCCTCGATCCGACAGTCTGTGCTGCCGTTCCGAGTGCTCTGTCACCCACTCCATGTTCAGGGTTGTGTGTGTGTGTGTGTGTTTGTGTCTGTGCGTGCCGCTACAAATTCATACAGAGCTTGTCGGATTAGGTGAGCTGTCTGCTTGGAAAGGCCCAGAAGCCATCAAGCATTGGCTCTAGAAGTGTCAGATTCAGACGTCACGCTGCCAACTCTCAGCCGTAATTTTGACGCATGCCCGTTCTCATGGGCAGTTTTCTGCTGCTGACTCCCTACCTTGAAATGAGGATGGAGCACAGATGCTTGAACATTGCAACAAAATTCCTCATGAGGGCTGTAAGTGATGCTCCTTTCATGTGTGGCCCAGCAAGCTGGTTGGCATGTCACATCACGTGGCTGATCCTTCACGCAACCAGGTCAGAATGCCCGGCCCAGCAGCACTGAGGGGATGTCTGCTGCTCTTAAACAAGCAGAAGCATCGAAAGCGATGCCTCGCTAGTTGAGCTCTGTCAGTCGTTGGCCGAAAGACCACGGACAAGTCAAGCCGCTTCTACCATCAGGAGCTGGAGCAGCATGGAGCATCGAAGCACCACTTTTCGTTTTCGGGATGCCGCTGACTGGCCCGAGCTTGTACTGCCGGATGCGCAACACAGACAGCTGCATGTAGGGGCAGATGTGCCGCTGACTCGGTAATGTCTCAGTATCATTTGCACCGCTGAAGTTCTATGTTCAGCATGGCATGGGACCTGCAATGACGATTTGCGTGTCCGAGGTTCTGCTCAGTGGCGAGCAGCAGGACGTGGAGGTCCGGAGCGGGATGGTTCCAGCCAGCGCTGATACAGCATGCTTGCCATCTTCCAGAATGTCCCTGGCAGGTTGATCCACAGGATGGAGTGAGGGTCCTGTGGCTTCAAGCAGGGTAAGCTGTCGGAGCACGTGTGCAGGCGCAAGGGGGGGATCATGCCATGATTACTTGGTCGGCGCGATGGTAAGTTCGACGTATTTGCATTTCCTCAGGCTCGAAGATACACGTATCCGAAAGCTCGGCTGTCCAGGACTCTCTCGTAGGCGTCCTGCAGCTCAGCACGCACTCTTTCGCGCCCTTGGCCTGCAAGCGCACGCTTTCAATGTGCTCCGTCTGTACAGTGCTTTGTTAGTTGTTCAATGTCTGCCCGCAGGGGGCGGTGCTGCGAGTCATGTGTGGCTTTGAGCCGATGCTAGGTTCGCAGCTCTTCGAAGAGACGGCTCTGTCATCACTTGGGGCAATGCCGGCAGGGGAGGCGAAGAAGTGCAGCGTTCGGGGTTGCACTGTCAGATGTTGGCTATTCCGTGTAGATACAGCAGAGCTGAGCTGCTGTCGTAGCGTGTTGACCGCAAGCCGCGCGCATCAAGCTTCGTAGATTGACTTTCAGCACCTCCGTAAAATCCATTGGCGTGATGCGTGTCACAGGCCCGCAAATGCATTTTGCAAGGCTTGCCTGCTACGCCATAGTCATGTTTGGAGTGCCAGTTTGGGCTGTACGACCTTCCTTGGACTCGACATTTGACGGTCAAGCAGCTCTCATGGGCGATGCATGTTGCTGCAGGGCGACGGTGGACGGGAGTCCGATCCAGCTACATCATTGCCAAATGTTCAAGCAAATCCGACCCGACCGACCTTTCTGGTTCCATGGGGGGAAGTGCTGCTGGACAAGCGAATACTTCTGCACGAGTACCTTAGGCAACCTTATCGTCGGGCACGACAACAGTGGCGACAGGGTTTCAGAAGACATGTGTCCAATAGCTGATCGCCCGAACGGTAAGGTGGATCCCGTGGACCCAACCATGGCCTGGAATCGCAACATGGAGTACCTCGAGACGAAAATCGCCACGATGCTGGTCTCAAACGTAGTTGGATTCGCCGTAGGAGCGGGATCCGCACAAGGCGGAACAGCAAATGGATCACCCAGCGGCTCCATTTCGAAGACGGTGGATGACATGACCGGCTGCATGAGAGGAGGGGAAGCCGCAGCGGGAGGGGCCTTCGCGGACCTTAATGCCGACCTCAACGTGGGCAAGAGCTTAAAAAAGTTCAAGGGCGGAGTCCCGGGGGTGCGCTTCGGTGGCACCGGCCTGGAAAGGGCGAAGATGGTTCAGCTCTATAACAGGGGGAAGATCAAGTTAGACTGGGTGCATGTTCAGTATGACGAGTCAGGCAACTCCTACTACATGGTCCAAGATCCCAAGACCTACCAGCCACAGGACGGTGGAAGATGTGCCCGGCTCAAGGAGCCCCGCTTCGGGAAAGTGTGCATCGTACCAGATGCGGACGGACGCGGCTTCCACATGAAAGCAGAGGTGGATCTTGCACAAGAAGTTCCGTCGCAACCATGCTGAGAGGGTCTAGACAACACACAGTTGCTGGGCTGCTCCGGGTGGGTTCTCTTCTCTTGGAGGACTGGAAAACCGAAAAGTTCAGTGCCTTGAGAAAGAAAGACTGATGTCGCAGTGCAGCATTGCAACACATTGCAGTATGCCTGGTGGAAGCGTTTATGCCTACTGCTTTCGCAAAAACCGGAGGTGACAGCTGCTTCGTGAAGGAGGCCTCGACAGTGTCGGCGACCTTTGCCTCTGTGCAGCTATGCTTGGATTATTTGGATTGATTGATTTTAGCATGTTTAGCCAGTTAGGTTGGAGCGTTGCCAGCAGCGCTGCTCGGTTCGAGCTTCCGACATTCTGGCAACGCAGTAGTCCAGATGTAAAAAGTAAAAAGCAAGTTGAAGCCAGGGAGTGAGGACACCAGAAAGTACCTGCAGCCCTCATGTGGGGAATCCCTTCACTTGCCACCATTCTGGCGAAGCTCTTCGGATCTCTTCAGCCTTGGCATGCATGGCATATCATGGCATGCAACATGGACCAAGACATGCCGCTCAAGACTGAGATCAGTTTCGACTCAGGACTTCTTACAGAATTTAGCTCCGGCAAGCCAGGAGCTAGGCCTATAGACCTCCATCCGAAGCACCTTGCCATCAATTGCGTACCTGAGGTACAATGGCTGCCGGGACAGTGGAATGCATTGCCGCTCTTTGTACATCTTTCCATGAATGCCTCCCAATCGAACTGCGTGAACAGCTGATTGGGGGCGGCCTGATTGAATTGAACTGCTTCTTGCTGCGTATGCATACCAGACACACCAATGCGATAGGCCGATGATTATCCCCAAGCTGAGAAGCACAGGACCACTTCACAGAGATTTGTCCCACCTTACGCGCCTTCGCCTCCGAGAGTGGGTGCTGCGCACGTGTGTGTCTGGCCCTCAAGATCCCTCGAGCATCAGATTTAGGAGGCTTTGAGTTTCAGGCATCACATGGAATGTCATGCTGACTTCTTAAGTTTTTGTCTGATTCAAGTCAGGACAGAGGACAGATTCTTGAGCGATCAAAAGCACTCCAAGACACGAAACAACCCCCAGTTGGGCTGCAAGTGTGCGACCCAGGCAAGCCGGTTGACATGTCGACTACGTCGCGCTTGAAAGGAGAGTGCTGATCCGGAGTCTGGTGGTCTTTCACGCATTTTCACGCAACCAGGTCAGAATAGCAGCCCTGAGAGGATGTCTGCTGCCCAGGCTTTGTTGGCTCACGCTTGCTCTTAAACAAGCAGAAGCATCGAAAGCGATGCCTCGCTACAGCCGCCAGTTGAGCTCTGTCAGTCGTTGGCCGAAAGACCCTGGACACTTCAAGCCGCTTCTACCATCAGGAGCTGAAGCAGCATGGAGCATCGAGGCACCACTTTTCGTTTTCGGAATGCCGCAGACTGGCCCGAGCTTGTACTGCCGGATGTGCCACATAGACAGCAGGTGCCGGAGCACCATTCATGGAGCAGTGTGTCAGTGGCATTTACGCCGCTGAAGTTCTACGCATAGCGAGCCTTTGCATGACAGCACTATGGCATGGTAGGGCCAACAGGGACGACGGACCCCTCTTCGTCAAGGTTTAAGAACTCTCGGTAAAGGATCGGCCCAGGGCTTTGCAGCGCATCTTGATAGGTGTGCCATGACGCTGCCATGACAATTCGAGTGTCCGTGGGTTTGCTGAGCGGCGCGCAGCGGGACGTGGAGGTTCGGAGCAGCGGCCGAAGGTCGCATTCAGTTCGTGCAGACGAAGCATGCTTGCCACCTTCCGGAGTGTCCCTGGCAGGTTGATCCGCAGGATGCAGTTTGGGTCCTGCAGCTGCAAGCAGCGGCAGCTCTCGGAGCACGCCTTCAGGCGCAGGGGAGGGCCCGAAGTTTCCACGGCGCGCATACGGTCTCTGGGGAGCCTTCTTGCCTCTGGCCTCCGTGGTGGGTTCAGCCGTGCTGCAGGGCTTAGTGACTCCGGAGGGCAAGGTCCTTGCGCCCCACAGCAAAGTGCAAGAGCTGCTTGCCCAGCGAAAGCAGAGTCTTCTGTGTCCAGGGAACGGCATACGCCTGATGGAAGGGGAATTCCTCTAAGCACTCAGGTCCCTGCGGGATGGTGATGCTGTGGCTTCGGCAGCAAGTGGCTTCTGAACCGCTTTGGCTCTACTCCTGCCACGAATCAGGTGACCATGCTACTGAGCCGTGTGCCGCGGCTTCATGCTGGCTGCGCTGCCTTTGCTGTGGTCTCCGAGCATGGAGAAGCACTTGCCTGGGGCCACCCCCAGCGAGGGGGCGACTGCAGCATGGCTCTTCAGACTTCAGACCTGCTAGTGACAGTATCATGGCATGCCCACGCAACCTGCGGAATGGTAAGTTTGATCGCCTGGAAGACATTCGAAGGCTCGGCAGTCCAGGACTCTCTCGTAGGCGTCCTGCAGCTCAGCACGCACTCTTTCGCGCCCTTGGCCTGCAAGCGCACGATTTCAATGTGCTCCGTTTGTACAGTGCTTTGTTAGTTGTTCAATGTCTGCCCGCAGGGGGCGGTGCTGCGAGTCATGTGTGGCTTTGAGCCGATGCTAGGTTCGCAGCTCTTCGAAGAGACGGCTCTGTCATCACTTGGGGCAATGCTGGCCGGGGAGGCGAAGAAGTGCAGCGTTCGCTGCGAAGTTCGGGCAGTGGTAGCCAGCTATGAGTGCTGGAGATTAGAGAGCAGTCTTACCGCGTCAGAATGTTGTCGACGGCCGGCCTGCACCGGAAGCCGTGAGCATCAAGCCTCTTGCTAGACTTGAAATCCATCATCTCTGTAAAATCCACAAGCAGCTGCCGTCTCATGTGAGTGATGCAAGTTGCAAGGCTTGCCTGCCACTGGTACACCATCGTCGTGTTTGGAGTTCCCGTGGCGGGCGTGCGACCTGCTCTGGATTCGGCACTCGCAGGCGAAGAAGCGTTGGGTGACCCAGTATGCTGCTGCAAGTCGCAGGTGGAGAAGAGTTCCATTGACTCTACCCTCATTCCGATACAGAAGCATCATTGCGATGCCTTCAAACAGATTCGACCCGACCGTCCTTTCTGGTTTCACGGCGGGATGTGCTGCTGGACGAGTAAATACTTCTGCACGGGCACTATCGGCGAAGTGCTCGTCGGGCACGACAATAGTGGCGACAGGGCATCTGCCGACAAGTGCCCAGCTTCATCTGCTGACGGTTCAGTGCGTCCTCCGGACCCAACTATGGCCTACAATCGCAACGTGGAGTACCTCGAGACGAAAATCGCCACGATGCTGGTCAGCAACGTGGTCGGATTCGCCTCGGGATCAGCAGGATCCGCGCACGGATCAGCAAAGGGATCGGCCGGAGCCACCGTTGTGAACACGGCCAACGATATCAGCAGCGGCCACAAATCCGGGGAGGCAGCGTTGGGAGGGCTCTTTGAGGACCTCAGAGGAGACCTCGGCGTAGGCCAGACCACAATCACGGGTGTATCAGGGACAGGGGTGCACTTCGGTGGCACCGGCCTGGAAAGGGCGGAGACGGTTTGGAAGTACAACAACGGGAAGATCTCGTCGGACTGGATGCACGTTAAGTATGACGAGACAGGCAACTCCTACTACATGGTCCAAGATCCCAAGACCTACCAGCCACAGGAGAACGGATGCCACCGGCTGAAGCAGGGCGTCGGGCACGTATGCATCGTACCGGATGACAAACGCGGCTTTTACATGAAAGCAGAAGTGGATCTCACAAAAGAAGTCCCGTCGTCGTCGTAGCCCTGCTGACAGGGCCTATGCGACAGCTTACTGTACGCGCAACACACGCTTGCCGTGCTTCTCGAGGTAGGCTCTCTCTCTCGAACAGCCGGACGATGGAGGGAGGAGCCCTCGGCAGAAGCAACAGAAACGGCTTTGCAGCGTTGCATTACATCGCTTAATCAATGCCCGTGGAAGCGTTCCTTGCTGTGTTGCTTTGTGTGCTAGGCGACAGCAGCTTCGTGAAGGGAGACCTCCACAGTGTCGACTTCCTTTGTGCTTCTGCGCAGCTCTTCTTGGACAGGTTTTAGCAAGTTGGAGCGGAGAATCAACCCAAACAGTTCTGCCCCGGCATGCCCATTGGACAAAGGAAGTCTCAGCGTCCCTTGATTGCTGCACAGCCTACGTACTCAACTGCACTTCCTCTAATTAATTTGAGACCTTGATTCGAAGAATCTGGCCGCTCTTCGTAAGTCTTTCAATGAAGGGCTCTCATACAAGGCATGCCTTCGCAGCCGTGCGGAACGATGGTACTGTCATCACCTGGGGTCATCCACAGATGGGTGGTGACTCGAGCGCGGTGCGCGAACAGCTGGTTGGGGTGGCTTGTTTCATGTTACTCCTTGCAGCGCCACCAGATGTTACGTTGCCGATCGACCGGTTGACATTTTCATGCCGAGAAGTAGAGAATCAGGTCAAACAGATTTGCGCCAACTCGCACGCATTTGCGGCTCTTCGGAATGATGGGTTCGCACCCCAGGCCCCAGTGCGACGCAGGCTCACGCTTCATAGACCGCCATTCGGGAAGACTTGGCCCGCACCCTTGGAATTTGAGAGCCCAGGCGTGTGATTGCATGGGGCCACCCTGAGCATGGTGGGGACAGCAGTGCAAGACAGAACGATCTGGAGCTCCTTTGCTGCATATTGAAAGAATGAAAAGAATGAGGATGGTGGAAAGTCAGGGGTTGGAGAAGTAGGAACTCTTTGTCTTTAGCTGTAGTGGAGAGATGGGCACGCAGCTGTCAGGCGCAGTGTGGTGACGCGTTTGCACGCCAACCAGTTTGCCTTTGCAGCGGAGACGGCGGATGGCCGGCTCCTCGCCTGGGGCTGCCCAGATCGAGGGGGCGACGTAAGTTCCGTGGCGGCTTCCATGGCAAACCTGCTTCCGGCTCAGGCCGGGGCCGGGGCCTTACCGATGGCCAGTAAGGCAGCGCAGCCTGTAGATTCTTGCACTCGGGAGGACGTCTCCTCCAACGCAAGCGCCTTTGCAGCGCGGCTCCAAGATGGCAGCGTCGTGACCTGGGGAGATCCGGCCTTTGGAGGCTGAGTGCGAGTGCTTTATGCATGAAGGCATGTCCGACAAAACTTTGAAGAGTTTTGCTGGAAGTTGGCAGCGGGATGCGGGAGGCGACTGCTCCTCAGTGCGCCAATCGCTGACTTCCGCAGCTCAGTTTGCAGTATGCCCCCCGCGCACGGCTCAACAGCACCAGGTCCGTAACCTCATCTTCAGCGGAATGCTCCTTTTCGCCCCAGTGCGAGGTCAAGCGAGTGTACAGCTCACGTCGCGCGCTCGCATTCGCAGCGATCACAGATGACGGCTCAGTGGCTCTGCAAGCGTTAGTTCTCGTTAGTTAGTGTGGTTTGCATGGTTAAGTATCTCGGAGAGGAGTGTTCCTGTGTGCATGCATGGCTCTGCGGCATGCCACCCTGCTTCTTCTGTTTCCAGAGGTTGTCACATGGGGCCACCCAGATATGGGTGGCAACAGTGCGGATGTACAGCACCAGCTGATCGATGTGCTGACCATCGAAGTGTACTCCTTTGCTTGGGCAGCTCTCCGCACCTGCCCCTGCACGGAGCTAGCAGCTAATGTAGTGGCCGAAAAAATTGGAACAAGGTTTGGGGGTGTATCATACTATAGGGATAATAAGGAACCCCCAAAATAGTAGTGGTAAATTACAAATAGGCCCCCATATTAGCTCATTAGATCTCATTAGCTGTTATCTCTATCTTCTGTCACGTGGAGGCAGAATATCTCAAGAGTAGTCGCCTCCGCGCGCTTGCAATCCGAATGTTGGCATCCTCAACGCGTCTTATTTATCAACGCTAGCCCAAGACCTCTTTATGCGCCTCATCCACATGAGCTCGTGATGCAGTTTCCACATGTAAATGAACAGGTCTACCAGAGTCCCCGGAGACTCGCAGCAGATGAGGGGAAGGAGCTGACGGTTGAAGATCAAGACCTCTGGCTGCATTCCTCAAAGTTTGCAAAACTTGTCAGCTGAGGAAGGGATGGCCGGGTTGTGACGTGGGGAGAGTCGCAAAAGGGTGGAGACAGCAGCATGGTGCAAGAACAGCTGAGAGATGTCGAGCAGGCCCTGTCTGGAAAGCTTGGAACATGTGTTCAAGTACAGAAGGATTACAAGCTTTCGGATGTGGCAGGATTTAGATTTTTGTCTTGGGGGACTTGCTGACATGTCATCGCCTGTGCACACGCTTTTCCAGAAGCAGACAGCTGTGTCTCCATCAGCAGGTGTGCGCTAACGCCTATGCCTTCGCAGCCGTTAGAACCTGGGTCAAAGTAGACAGCTGTCGAAATCCGCTGCAGGTCAGGGGAAGCCAGGATTACGGAAACCAATCCGACCGACTTAGGACGGGATGGTACCGTGGTAACGTGGGGCCAAGCCTTGCGTGGCGGTGGCTTGACTTGGGATGCGAAAGGTGGAGGCCACAACTGTCGATTGTCAGCCCACAGCCCAAGGTGACAGCAGCTATGTACAGCATCAGCTCATCAACGTGGAGCCTGGTGCATGATAGTGATACACTTCGGACGCACTGTCTTGTGCAGTCTTCAGACGTTTCGAAGTGCTTGGCAGGAGTTTATCTACGCTACCGCTGCAGCTTTCGCGGCAGCACGAACAGACGGCACAGTTGTGACTTGGGGCGACGCTTCGCGCGGCGGGGATGGCTGCCCTGTCCAACTTAGAGCAGGGCAGAGCAGCCAAACATGAGGCCGCCGTAGCTGGTCCTAGCTGTAGTCTCAGGATTTTTATTATCTAGGTTGTTTTTTCACTGCCAACTTGTGCGGCTTTGAAAGAGCAGGTGCACATAGCTATGTTGCTTCATCAAGTAACGTGCGCGCGAAAGTTGTGAATTGCAGCTCTGCAGTAAGCTGCATGTTGGATCGCATGTGTGTGGACAGTGCCCAGCCACAAATGAGCGACAACCCACGCATGGCAAAGCGTCGAATTTCAGAATTCAGAATGCAAAGCAACTGCGAACGCTTGGAGGCAGCAACACTCATAGACTGATCCCAGAGGCAGAAAGGAACAGCAAGCATGGTCCTGTGCGAACAGTCCAAGACGGTTTCAGTTCCGACTAGTGAAGCCTGGTATGGCTTCGGAGAAGGACTATGACGAAGCGCCTGGGCCTCCTGCAAGTTGAACAGGTTGGAACGTATCGACAGTTCCCTACCGTGCTCTTTTGTGCCGTCTTAGGTGCAGCAAACTATCTTCACAGCCGGGGCAGGCAACGCTCTGCAGGCAGCTGTCGCATCCATAGTGACATGGCTATCGTTATGCAGCGCTGCAGTATGCAACAAACAGATCATTTCTGCCTCCAGCGCCCCCAGTTGAGGTGCGCCGGCCTCTCGACGAGGTTCCAAACTTTCTCGAAGATCCAGCTGGCTATGAGCCTTGGCCACATTGTTGCCGTCTGGGTCTCTAAGAAGTCTTGTGGCTCCTATCTGGCTGACCCTGTAGCCCTCAGCAGCTCAGCCAGGACAAGGCCTGCCAGACTTGGCTGGCGGCACAGCGAATGACCTGGCGAAAGATTTCGCTGGACTCGGCATATTGAAACGTAGAGTCGAGGAGAGAGCAGGTTCATGTTGCAGAGGGACAAGACGGGCGTCGGGAAAGATCTCGTCTCTTGTCCGAAGGAAGATGGGCGACTTCCGAGAGATGCTGTAACTTGTGGATCTCTCAGACTCAGAAATCGACGTTGGGAGCCTCGAGGTCGGCGCATTTGCACGGTGCCGAGGTGTGGGGAAGCTCTGCGTACTGCGCGGGACGTCCCCGCGTGGCGATCATGGCCATGTGGTCGTGGCGCGGGCCTGCGGCACGGGGTGCCTTGGCCAACTGATTTCGCCCCTCGTGTGTCAGTACGTGGCCTTGCAATTTTCTATCAGGTTCGATTTGTGGCTGTGCTGCATGAAGGAGGTGATAGTTTTCTGGTGTTCTGTATCAGATTCAAGCACCAATTTCCGCATGTTTTCAACCGCCATGTCTTCACAAGTTTGGTTTCATAGTTTGGACACTAGCTAGCTCTAAAGCCGTCCAAGACGAGGCTCCATGACCCCTACCCTGGCGAGCTGGCCGCCGACATGCTGAAGCCTCCCTTTGTCTGGGCGGCTGTGATCGAAGCTGAATCGGCATAGGCTTCCGACAGGGAAAGATCAACAAAAGGCGACGTTGCTTCACCCGGAGCAGGTATGTATGCACGTTCGGGTGCTGGCATGCACATGCATACTTGCATGTGCCTGTCATGTGTTCTGTTCGAGTTCTCAGGTCGGATTTGCCTCTAGGTCTCTCAGCACCCAACGCTGTCGCACTACCCTCATCTCTGGTGCGTTGATGTTTTCGCTGCTTCTTTGAAACCCCTGCTGGCCGTTCATACATGCGGTGCGGTGTAATCGCCGTGGCATTCGGTTCAATCTGCAGCAGCACATGGCTGGCTCAAAAGCAGGTACAGAACTGTTTGTTCACCAAGTAGGAACCTTAGGCAAAAAGACATGAAGCCACCAAAGGAAAGGATGACTTCTAAATTCTAAGCCAAGATGCAGTAGCTACCCCCGAGATATGGATTGTGGCTCCATTGATCCGCACAAAGGCCACCACGGCCTTCAGATTCTCGTACAGGTAGCTATCGGAGTTTTCTTGGGCATGCACCAACCAGCACACGACGGCTTGCCTTAGAGTTCGACGCTCGTACTCTCGCTCGGCAGGTCTGGCGAGGGACCACAGCCTGCCAGAGGTTGCCACAGAGCTGCCGCCAGATCAGGCGCTTAGGCGCACCGAAGCGATTTGCATGTGCAGGCAGAGCCATTCGAACATGTACAGATGTCAGGCAGCCGCTGTTGGCCTCCTCCTCGGACGAATCGGAGCTGCTGCCTTGGTTTCCCAAGACTGCAACCCGCAGATTTCCCGGATCGCCAAATTATTCACATTTGGGTCCCGGCTCGTGGCCGAGAAAGCTGAGGGCATGGTCTTTACTCAGCGGCAACTCCCCGATGCGAGGCCAGGACGGTGGCCGGTGAGCGTACGCTCTGCAAGGAACTTCACGCTTGATGCCAACTTGCCGGAGATCGATACACTTGCATGCAAAGCCAGACCATGTTAATGCTTCGCTTCACGCTTGTATGGACACGGCTTTAATCTATGCTAGTGTCAGCTACAGGTTACTATGCACTTGCGTAGCATCCGCACACATGGTGACTTGCCGCAGTCCACCGGGAATTCGCCCATGCCAGCACGCAGTGTCCGGCTCCTGCAGACGAGGAGGCCACCAGCGAACGTGCAGTCACTACTTACTACTAATCATCGAGCCGGCGTATGCTGGCTTCAGCCAGGCAGTGCCGGCTCCCCAGGAAGATCCGGATGTGGACGAGGACCGACACAAAAGCACGGAGGAACTTGTAAAGTAGCAATCGCGAAGAAGGCCTCAGCAAAGGGAGCTGCTCTCTTGTCTGCAGGAGAGCATCAGGCGGCGTTGCTTGGATCAACATGTATACTGTGTACGTAACGGAAGTGCCACTGCTAGCACAAACTCAGCTGAGGCGCCCGTCACCACTGCCTGCAGCTTTGCTGCGCACGGCTTTGCTGCTCGTGGTGCTGCAAGTGTATGGTACCTCGGTCAGATGCAATATCTTCAGTTATTACATTTCACTATGTCGATGCAAGTTCGTGCCGGCACTCGAGGTCCTGGTAAGCACCAGCCGTCACCAGCATTTCCTGTCAAGATCCGGTTCAGTCAGCCGAATACGCTGAACACTGCAGGTCCTGGTTGTCGTCGTCAACGCCTTTTTCTTATCAGGTGGTGTCCGCAGATCATGCTGCTGACAAACTGTATCGGGACGGGATAGGGGGCCTTCCTGCATAAGCCGGCATTCGCAAAATTTCATCAGATTCGTCTGCGGAGGACGGACCTGTTACTGATCGTCCGGAATGGTCAAGCCTTGGAAACGAGTAGAGCCGGTGCACTTGCAGGTCCTCTTAGCAAGCCGATGTGGATCCCGATTAGTCAGCATGCCGCCACTTTGCAGCATATTAGCTTGTTCGCATTCAGGGTTTTGCACAAAAGCACTGTTCGGTAGGACGTCATCGTAGATGTCTATTGAACATGGCATGCACCAGATGGTAGTTGCATGTTCTTTCCGGCCTCGACATGCCAGAACTTCCAAGCTGCAGAAGTTTCCGAGGCGTGCGAGAACTGCGACGATCTGCCGCGAAGCGCTGACGCCTTTCGTCAGGAAGCTCCAATGGAAGGTGGCCTCGCAGCTTGCGAGGATCTTTGCAGTTCGTGGCTGGGCCTTGTATGTAGAGAGATGTAGGGCATCTTGCGTTTTTCGATCCTGGTAAACTGCACGCTCCTGGCAGGGCTTACTGGGCCTTCATCTCGTAGCACCCTCTATTGAACTCTATTGCGTCAGAACGAACGACACAGCCTTTTACGTTGCCAGAGTGGCTCCTGCCCAGCTTCGGATGCTGCTGAGGTATCCAGACTGCCAGGCCGTGGACTGGTTCAACGACACAAGGTCTGCCTGGGCATGCCCTTTTAATCGAGTCTCATTGATTGTATGGAAGAATGAACACATGCAAAGGTGGTGCAACTTGTACACGCAGCCCTGCCTGAAGCCGACGGCAAGCTGGGATGGCGCAAGCTCATATCAGCAGCTTGCAGGGAAGCCTCAGGTAATTAGCGGGCGATTGAGCAAGCGGGGCGAAGAGAGAAAGTGTCCTAATTACCACACAGAAGGAGGAGAGAAGGAGTGGGAGTACATGAGCTTGTTTTGTGCTGCTTCATGCAACTTGCGGAGTACAGTTTCTCGATTCGTGAGACACACGGCTTGTTCTGTTGGCCGTGTGTAGAGGTAGGAGACTTAGCCAGCTTTTAAGGGTCGACGCTTGGTAGCTGGCGTGGTGGTTTGATGCATGTCCTACTTCCCTCATCCAGAAGATTTCTTGAAAAATTCGCACGATACCTTTTGGCAGAGGTGCAAAGGAATCAACTGCAGACCAAACTGAAACCTGTACGACTTAGTAAGTGCTTCAATCTCGGGGAGAGGGGCTTGCCCACTCGAGCAGCTTCGCTCTGGAAGGCCCTGGCCCTGTGTGAAGCGGAAGTGAAGTGCAAAGAAGCTTTTCAGATCGCTAGGAGCCTGAAGCTCGTGGCCTGCTAGGGAGCACACTGAAAGTAAGGCTGAACATGAAACTGAGACTCCAGAAAGTGCAAGTTCAAGGACGCCTCCCCACTCGATTGCGGGAACGAAGAGAACCGCTGCCCCGTTTGCTTGTGTTCAAGAAGGGTCTTGCACATGTCCAAAGAAAATGTGGCTGCGAAAGCTTCGGTACATCCTTATGAAAGGACCGCGCGAGATTTGTGGCAAAGTCGTTGAGATGTTATTCGAGGGCCCAAAAGCAAGCCAACATCTCTAAAGTTCGGAACCCAGGTCTTTATTACCTCAGCAATACAGAACAAGGGAGTGAGTGACAGATTTCGGGATCGAGCCTCGTACTACGGCGACTACGGACAGCGGGGGTGGGCCTTCGGGCGAGGAGGTCAGACCCCATACCCCAAGCAAGCCAGAATAGACCTCAGCCATGCGAGAGGGCAAAAAGGCAAGTAAGCAAGACTCCTTCCTGTCGTCGTTATCCTTTAACGGGTGTTGACTGCCGATCAACTGAGGCACTAGTGCTGTATGTATCCACTCTGTGATACAGTCAAACTCGGGGAACAAACCTTACACCCGCAACAGACTGCCCAATAAGGCTTGGCTGAAGTGCCAGCCAGTGAGACGCAGATGGTAATGTTTACATGCCAAAGGTTGTAAAGTGCAAAGAAACCAGAACACTACACGGCGAAGTCAAACAGCTATTGGCTAGTTCGTAGGTTCGTAGATGTTTCGTAGAACCGCCGAGGATTGCTGTGAGCTGCACGCTGTTCAATGGCACGAGCGGTGTCATGATCGGAGGGCACTGTATGGCCGGCATCGAAATACCTACTACTTGGTCGGTTGTGTGCCTCGGGCAAGAAAAGGCCAGTCAGGCTTGCCTTTTCTGTCAGCTGAATGTGCCTATGAGATGCTGGGTTCTTGACCGACGACATCCCAAGATATTCCGTGTTACTGAGAAGCCCAGGAAACGCGAGATTCCCAAGCTTTTGTCTTCGCCGAGAAGTTGGCTTTGCTCACTCAGCGTGGCTCTCATCTACACGTATGTCACGCGCGCTTGGCGAATTTAGACTTCTGGAACTGCTGCTTCGATTTGATGTTCGCACCATGTGGACGATCATGGCCTTGTGGGCGTGTCACCTACTGGGCAAATTCTACATATCATGACAGGTCGTCTTGGCTTCGTGGAAAGATGCGGCCTGTGGCATCATGGCTGGAAGATGTAATTGTTCACAAAACCAAGCAGCCTGCTAGGAGCAGTGCTACTGTCGTGGGTAGCAGGCACCCTTCAAGTCGGAGACCAATGTTGAAAACAGTTTCGGAAAGGCGCCACTTTGATTTGACAGGTCTTGTGGATCATGCCAAAGGGCCCACGCGGTCGGAGTGCAGCTTGTCTGTAAATCTAAAGGTGGATAGGGCAGAACGCTTTGGGACAAGAGAGAGCAATGCTTCGTGCAAGTCTGCCCATGGCAGCCCTAGATTCCGAGAGCTTTGCTGAGAGCTGCTTGAACTCTACTGGCACTTTCAAACTCAGACGTTTCTTTTGCTCGTGGCCCTCTAGGTTTGCCAATGTCACGCCGAAACTGTGCATCAATGCGGGCAGAAGCCACAAGTCAGCCACAAGCTGGATTGGAGAACATGCTACAAGTAAGAAGAATTCAAACGATCAATAAGAATAAACAGGAAGAGTAGTAACATGCAGAGTAGTAGTAGTAGTAGTAGT
>CAJNDV010011570.1:22497-40616 GCA_905221635.1 Symbiodinium sp. CCMP2456
TAGTAGTTGTTGTTGTTGTTGCTGTTATCATAATTTCGACAATAGCACCAGTAGTATCAACGGCTATCCCAATAATGATGATAACTCAATGATAACGATAATAATACTCGACATATAGACAGACAGATAGATAGGTAGATCGACAGAGATAGACAGATAGATACAGACATATATGCAAATACTTACACACACATATGTGTATGTATGTATGTATGTATGTATGTATGTATGTATGTATGCACATACATACATACATACATACATACATACATCCATGCATGCATGCATACATACATACATACATACATACATATATACACACGTACAGAGAGAGAGAGATGTATTATTTCTATTTTCATTGTATGTATATATATATATATATATAAATAACTATATATATATGTATATATATTCACATTCCTTACTCATTTTCTGTATTCGTCAACGTGTCACTGGGTTTTGCTGTTTCTCAGTATGCACGAACTGCGCAAAAGGATGTCAAGCAACCTGCGTCCGCTTGGCACGTCCTGCACACACGTGCCTGCCAGCATTGGTCAGTCATAGTGGTTCTTGGACCATGCCAAGAACGGCCAAGAATCCGGCTGAAATCGGTGCATGCTTGCGCACACGGGTACTTGTGTGCATTCCACCCCGCCACCAGCGCAGGTTACAGACTTATATCCTCAGCAATGGTGTTCTCTTTCACCCCTCCCTTGCCGCATCTTTTGGTGACCGAACCTGAATGCGTCACACGCACCCTCGATTTTGAACAGCTTGCAAGGAAGCAGATGGTAACATAACATCAAACCAAGGCTATGCGACACCGCAAATGACGGTTCCATGGGCATAAAGCAACAAGCACTAAGGGTCGCAAGAGAGGGTTTGATCCGGCATGACAATGTGAGCTCAGAGTTGTCTTGACATTCGTTAAGAGTGATGATGGGGAATTTCTAAAGTTCGGACTTTCTGACACGAATGGTCTTTCTCCGAACCTCGAGAGTGCGAGAGAAGGAGAGGCTTCTTGTTGCCTGCGGAAAGAAAGAGGCTTCTTGAGGATGCTGACGGCATGACGTAAGTCCTGTCTGCCTTCTACAGTGCTACAAGTAAAAGACAAGCGTCGGAATGCATCCATGGTGCTCACATCAAAGAATTAGGCATGTTTGTGCATTACAGTCCTTGCTCAAAAGCAAGTCTGGCGGTGTCGACCCAGCCATAGCACCACGCGCAGTTTTTCCCACCGCTCCCCGCAAAGTGTTCTGAAGTGGTTGAGGTTCTTGCTTGGTTGCTGCTGTTACTCGGGTGGTGGGCCTTCACCTACCACGAATTCGGTCTGCCTACGATGGCAGCCAAAGGAGAAACCGCAGAAGGAGGCACAACATGTGAGTCTAGGCCTAGGCGTCCCATCTTGTCAAGGCGTGTGTGGCGCAGGCTGGCGACCCTTAGTGTGACATGGCCCTCTAAACTCTCTCTGTAGTTTTTTCGACTACTGCTGTGCGCAATGAGTGTTTTTCCTGTAGTGGGCACCGGCAGGGATATTTGGACAGATGGCTCTGGAACAGAAGCTTTGGTATGGCGTCAGCTTCCTGGCGCTGCTCCTGCTGTGCCGTGGCGTATGTTCAGATGTTCGAGACCAGAAAGGACTGTAGAAGGTGATCCTCGGGCTCTTCCGGAGTTGACCGTTAACATGTCCTGAAGTGGTTTAGTCTAGGTCTCCAGTACAAAGCCCCCCCGACCAGCTGGAGTTCTACGTATTTCTACACGTTTTGAACCCGATCCTGCGACCGCAGGTGTTGCCCATGTTCCCGCAGCATCATCCTGTCGGCCATGCTTTCGCTGGGCACCTGCATCATGTCAGCCACTGGGCAAGATGCCTCACACCGGACATGCATGCTACGCTTGCAATCCAAGACGAATTGGGTGCAGAACCAGGTTTGCTGTAGTAAGTTCGCTATGGCGATTTAGCGTGCCTCTCGGCCGCGGTTCGGAACATAGCAGTGCCATGAAGCACTGAAAGTGAGTAAAGCACAGACTGATTCTTCAGCCATGCGGGGACGCAGTTTGCGTTGAAACGAGCTTTTTCAAAGGCAGCTGCCAGCAGGAAGTTGCATTGGTTGCATCTCCTGCTCGCCTTGCGTTTGCTTCCACGTTTTGCTTCCGAAAGGCATCTTGCTGTTGATGTTGCAGTTGTTCTGCTGTTAGCTCACCAGTGCCCCTCTTCAGCCTTCAGGCCTTTATGAGTGCGGTTGCATTCGCGCTGTCCGGGTGCATCGATGTGACGGAGCCTTGTCGAGCTCAATGGCAGAAGGTGCAAGTCCTGTCATCCCTTATCTGACCCATCATCTGTTGACTGTAGCAGATTTGCGAAAGGGTCTTTCCCGACACCTCACTTGGGGCGCCCAGAGCAGCCAGCACAAGAAAGACTAGAAGGCCTTGCAGACCTGGGGGTCGGCCCCCCCCCCCCCCCCCCCNNGCCCCCCCCCCCCCCCCGGCACCCAGGCTGCAACGGCAGCGATTGGCGGGGCCACTGCTGCCGGCTTTACCGAAGCCACTGTAGCCGCCGAAGGCCATGGCAAGGGAAGCCTGGAAGGTTGCTCTGAGCCAACTGCAGCAAAACGATCTCAGCCACTGAGGGCATTGGGCTTTCCTTCCTAGAAAAAGAGACGAGTCGTCATCTACATCTTCATCGCATTCTAGCACCGTCTGTCAGCTTGAATCAGCCACGATGCTCCCATCCATGTTTGGACACGACATCAGAACGTCGCGAAAGCTATGGCTTCAGGTACACTGGCAAGTGGAGCAGCTTTGGAGGTGCCCGCCGTTGCTTCACCAAGGGCTTGCACGGGATGACTGGTGAAGTCATCTTGTATGGCCAGCCTAGACATCATGACCACAGCTACATGCGTACTTACTTCTGCCAACTCCGCCGGTCTCACGGGACCTTCAGGATTCGGGGTTGCTGACATGTGCAGTATGAACTCAGCGTCCTTCTGCCAGCTTTGCTGATGAATCGTTCGAGGATGGAGGCAGACGGAGAACACTTTTTCGCCTAGTGCTCCAGAAGACGGAAGGCACTTGCCGTTCTCAAGCAAGGGTTAATGCCCCTGGAACCGTCAAGTCCACCCGAAGCCGCCCGAAGCCCGGATTTCACCTTCCAGGTGGACGTGTTACATGCTACTGCTACCCTTGCTCCGGTGTCCTGTCTTTTGCCAGGCAGGTGTGGCAGCAGATGGAGCAATGGGTGCAGAAGGTGCAGTTGCTGCTGATACCGTGGTGAACTCAGTGAGGGCGAGTGCAGCACGGGACTTGCTGCACATGCTGCGAGGCTTGCACACTTTCTTGTGTGTTTCTGCCCTTGTTAGGCGGCGGGGGGCACGGCTGCTGCCGAGGACGGTCTGCACACGAGGGGTCCAGGGTTTGAGACTTGCTACTGCAGCGTGTGGTCGTGTATGGGTGGCGTTGAG
This sequence comes from Symbiodinium sp. CCMP2456, assembly GCA_905221635.1. NCBI lineage: Eukaryota > Dinophyceae > Suessiales > Symbiodiniaceae > Symbiodinium > Symbiodinium sp. CCMP2456. Next base: position 25,959 of record CAJNDV010011570.1, read on the forward strand.
AAGCCATGGTACGTGACATCAGGGGGCGACAGCAGCAGAAGCAGCGGTGGCGGCCGATGCTGCTGTAGCTGCAGAGGCAGCTACGGTGGCGGAAGGTGTCGTGGCTAATCAAGGTTTCTGCCCCACATGTCTATTCTGTATACCAAGCAGCTTCGCACATGGGCACTCTGCCTGTTTGGCCGAGGCAGAAGCGTAGATTCCAACATGCTGCAGCAAGCAGAGTTTAGGTTGGATGCGAGGGCTGTAAGGCATGACCCGAGGGAGGCTGTTCGGAGTACCAATCATGCACCCGCTTCCTGGTGCTGGAGACGCCAGAGTCCATGAAGGTGACTAGCCTCCCGACCCCACGCCCAGCATAGTTCGCGAGATTCGGCGGTTGAGCTGGGTTTTGATCGTATAGCAATAGCTAGCCCAGTCGGATCCAGTCGGTACCCAGGTCTGGGTGCACTGGCTTTGTGCGCGATCCAGCAGCTCGTCTGACCACTGGTACTGGCAGTTAGTGGTAGCCCATGGCTGACTGAGAACCCAGGTCGGGGTCCACAAAACCTTTTGCCCCCCAGACCTGCGAGAAAGCTTAAGGTCGATTGCTTTGAAAGCCATGGCTGTAAACATGGAAAGAAGGTGCCACCACAGTATCGAAACATGTATGCTTCCGAGCGGGACCGAACCGCACTTGAGAGAAGTTGATTCTTTGTTTGCGTCATTTTACGTCCAGTCGCTGCTCTCGTGGATGCTGCACGGAGTCTGGTCGGAGTGCGCACAGTATGTGTATACGACTTCATGCTTTGCAAGAGCAAGCGAGCCTAATGCTTTGTGATTGGGAGTCCTGCATGTTACTTGCTACGGCATGATCCCCCAGCTACCTCCTACGTGCATCATGTGGTGCGGCCTACCTCCACACTTGAAGGTGATTTAAACCACTGCGCGACGTGGCCGACGAGGCTCTTGTACAGTGTGCAGCGCCGTGGTTGCAAACCTTTAATCTCGACTTGCTTCGGCAGCCTGTGTGGCTGCACTGCAAACCAGGATGCAAGTCCGGATTCTCAGCTAGGTCGCGTGCCGTGATCCGTTGCACGCAAGAGCTGCGCTGCCATGACAGCTTACACGTATCTCCCTGAAAAAGGTTTCTCCTAGAACGTGGGGCAGAAGTTGCCCAGTGCCCAAACGAAGCAGTACCAAAAGCCGGCAGCGCAGTTCTCTCACCTCTCCCAGAGGACTGGACACCCGACTTCTTCAAGAAGCCATTTCATGACAGGGTCTCCTTCACAAATTTCTGATTTAATGTCGCCGTGGTTCCGGAGCCTGCAGTTGGCATTCAGCCGCAAATGGCTTGCATGCAGCTCAGCTGCCAGCTGCTTCTCAGCACGCAGAAATATTGTCGTTGCCTGGCGACGCCATCGCATCTTGGGCTGTGCGCACATGCATGCAGGCCAGCTAAATCGTGAACTATGGTGCTTTCTCGGCTTCGAGGTCTCTTGCATCTAGACTGCGCAGAATGCGCTTCTCTGCAAACGGCATCGAGAGCAAGCAACAAATTCGGAGCGAATGGAGTGCCGGCGACGGGTTGTGATGACATCGCGACTGCAGCGGGGATGTGCGGGATGTGTGTGTGTGTGTACCTTTCTGCAGCGTTTCAGTCCGAGGGGGTGCAGTTTTGGGCCGGTAGAGTATGCACGCCTTGGTGCTGACCGCCAGCCCGATGGAAGCGGCAGGCCCGGCACGCACTGGGAGCATTGGCCAGCTTTCGGTGGTTTTGTCGATTGTAGTATAATATGCCCTAAAACCCTATTCTAATTATTATTAAGGCTCCTATATTATACCTCATGGTAGAGCAGGTAACCTTTAAGCTTTCATGGGGTACTACATTACCTATCTAATCCGAAAGATTAACCTTTAGTTCCCCATGATACTGGTGTGGTGAATCTGTCCGCTCTGGCCAAAGTGCTTTCGCCGTGCTTGGAATCCTCGCCAGGCTTGTCCCAGTTGTGAGTGCTGAGACCCCCTAAGCCACAAGCCACAAACCCCAAACTGGTAAGAGGCAGATTCGCACGCGCTCAGTGAAGCCATTGAAGCTGGAGGCTTCCGCATACTTCGGCCAGCTCAAAGACAGACTGCTGGTCGCTGCGGGCAGGCCTGGCTTATGTGGTTCTGGGACGGTGGTACTCGACCTTGGGAGCCTGCAAGCGTGGACAGCAACTCCGCCAACCCGTGCGCGACAGAATCACAGGAAAACCGACAAAGATCAACAGCTAAATGAAAGCTGGAACAAAGTAAGAAAAAGCCGATCGGAACCCCCAGGATTGCCCCCTCCATCCTCGCTCGGAGGTCGAAGCTGCCCCTTTCTCGACTATTCTACTAGTATCATTCTAGCCAAGTTGGTGCCCGCTAGCAAAATCTGCGCGCCCCCCCAGAATGAGTTTATCAGGGACCTGCAGGTGTTCAGCGCCAAGCTGCCAAGCTCTAAACAACCCTTCAACACTGACACCGCCTCAAGTTTTCCGATGGCATTAGTTGAAGAAAGCACGCAAGCACGAGATAATGATGAGACTAATAACAACCAAGAGCATACGAAATGCACGAACGATTTAGCAATATCTAGGTGCTGCAGGAGTGAGACGATCATGCCTCCCTTTGTTGCCCTGACAGTTGTCACGCAGATGCCTCGCCACGCCTCCTGCCCAAGGTCGAGGCACGGCATGGCATGTTGGGACTCGGGGATTCCCATTGCGAAGCACGTCCTCAGGGGCTCTCGCTGCCGCAACTGCGACGGCCTTCCTTGCTGCCGGCTGCTCGGCCCTTCGGCAGAGTCGGCGCAGATGGAGGAGGCAAGTCGAAGCATCGGCGATGTGCGGCACGACATGTTGTGAGACATATTGGCCTGCTTAGCAGCAGTAAAGCTATGGATCACTCGAGAAGATCTAGGTAGTACTCCGGAGCATCAAAAGAAGCAGAGTGAGTGCTGCGGGGAATCCGGCCGGGTGAGCTTCAATCAAGCCTGTGTAGAAAAGGGGGCCCCAAGTAGGAAATAGTGTTGTCAAGGTCAACAAGTTCACTTCACATAGTTCAGTACTGCGTGCGCCCGCCACAAATTCACAGAGAAGTATCGAGAACACAGGCTTAAGACAGATCATGCCGGAGTGGAATGCCATGTGTAAGCAGCAAATCGTCCCTTTCATAATCGCAGTATCTCTCATGCATGTGAATCGGTAGATGTCCTCGGCCAGGCAAGCGTCACATTCACTCCGAACCCATGTCTGGCTGATATACGGTGATACACGTCATGGGCAGCTACTGGAGCTGCCACAAGCTTTCGAAATCTTTCGAAGGTGCCAGGTGTCACTTGCACGGCCAGCTACTGCGACCGAGATTGCAGCACCGGAACGCGCTCCTCAGCTGCCACTTCGAGCGGGAGTGACACTCCAGCCCAGAGAAATAGAATGAATGAAACAATTACTAATATTACGATCATGATAATTAGTGTTGCTATTAGTAATCGTATTCCCATTAGTAACATTAGTATGTGCATTTGTATTTTTATTGTCGTCTTTGTTTGTTAGTCTTCTTCTCATTGTTATTGCTTTTGATTGTATTGTATCAACTGCAAAAGACTTGAACTCAAGGAGGCCTCGAGAGATACGCAGCAAGGGCAGCATGGGGGGTCGGTGTCGGCGGAATCCGGCCCATCTGGCCTGACACCCACATGATCTTGCAGAGCCCACTTGCAGCGAGGGATCCCATTAAACTCAGCCTTGGCAAAGTGGCAATCGCACAGGTGGGAAGTCCACTTCCTGTCGGGGATCTCTTTTGGTGTGTGCCGCTTAAGGCCTTGATTCAGTCTTCCGGTCAATCCGACAGCGGTCTTTTATTTGTCGCTGGGTGCGGGTATTTTGATCATTGGGTCAACTGGGAATGGGCAGACCCAGATGCAAACATACGCATGGCCTGCTCTTAGTTTAAGAGAGTGAAACCACCAAGGTACCTGTGATTCTGCTGAGCGGCTTTTTGGGCACGGGAAAAACCACCTTGCTGCGGCACTGGCTGGAGAACACAACCGATCGCGTTGGCACTTCGTCAGCAAGAGCCTTTCTGCAGGGCACAGGAGCAGCTGGATGCAGCTGGAAGCCATGACGACACGGCTTTCAGATGACAGGCTGCTGGTTCATCATGCTCACGGTACGTTCTCCCACGACTGCTGCAGCCAGCTGTCATGAGAGTCGCAGAGTCGAGCTTCGTGCGCATTCTAACGAACGGAGTGGTGGCTAAGTGCTGCTGTTCAGCCATGAGGCATCGTTGTAAACGATGTTGCTTCCGTCAACATCGATTCGAAGCTCGTCCTGGGCCCAGCACGTCTCGAGATGACGTCCTCGATGCCTCTGTCTTTTGCTAAGGTGCAGCAGCAGTCGTACAACTCCGAGGGGGAGGTGAATGCTATCCAGCTAGCGCTCTTCGATCAGACTTTGGAATCTGTTGATTAGTTGTGTCCTCTCCTGCGGAGCAGCCTTGGAGCCCAGCAGCTCAAGTGTGTAGGATGCAAGCAAAGGAACGGCTGTGCCTGCTGCTCATTGGGCGATGAGCTCCTGGTAGACATCTCTGATTTGATCGAGCTCTCCGGCGGGGACCGTCGAGTCGTCGAGCCAGAGATGACATGCGTAGAAGACCTACGATCGCCGTTGTCTTCGCAATTCTCCGGTGAAACTCCCCGTCTGTGTCGAACGCAGGAAAGACCCTTCAAACAGATTGTTGTGGAGCTGCTCCTGGGATGCAACATGTTGCGGGTTTGAATCGATGGCTTGGACAATAGTGACGAGAAACTGTTGTGCCGACCCGGGCTACCCTGCATGACATCGAGCAGGCCATGTAGCCATGTGTGTGTGTGCACATAATTATAGAGAGTTTTTCAACGCATGCTGAATCCATAGTCGTAAATGCTTCATGTCGTCCGCCTCGGCCCCGTCGCAGAGCCCTACCGGTCGCCACTCGGGTGGGTCATGGAGCAGGGATTGAGAGCAGGGGAAGGAGGGAAACTCTTCTGATTTCTTCGAGGCCGAGACGAATGTGTCCCATACTGTACATTCTCATTTGCCATTTGCGTGCGGTCACAGTAGTTCGCCGCCTAATTACATTGCAAAGGCACCCTGCAGTGAAGAAAGGGCACTGCAATCTGGTGCTGCCAGAATCTCTCAGGGGCCTGTACTTCGGCGAGCTCTCCATCAAGGAGACAGAGCCACGCCCTTCTGAGGGATCGTTGGCCACGGCTGAGGCTGAGGCTGTCTTTCTCGCCTGCTTCCACTCAGCTTCCCAGTCAGCAGGGAGCTTGAAAACAGCTTTGCGGGACCCGGGATCCTTGACTCTACCATCACTCAGAGTCTTCCACTCAATGGAGGACACCAACTCACAAAAGTCACCCAACGTCTTGGCATGTTCAGAAGCAGCTGGGGATGAAATCACTTTCAAGCTGCGAGCCGCTTCAACACCTTCAAGAATGGTGCGAGCTTCCTCTGGACTCCACGGATCGCTCGGATCTTGTTGTGAGAGAAGTCCCACCTCGTAGATGACCAAGTCCAAGATTTCCTCGGGGCCTCTGTGCCAGGATCGTAGCAAGTCCATCACGGAACTTTTCCGGCGTCGATACCGGATCCCCGTCGAGGAGGTACTCACACACAGCATCGTGAGTAGCGACGCTATCCACATCCCAACCTCGTGGCCCATGTTCCATGGTTGGGCCATCAATCTGATTGGGGGCTGCCACGGTGTAGTTCTCAAAAAAATTTCCTTTGCGTCGAGCTCTGCTGGCTAAACCTGGTTCTATCTTGTCCGCGCTTTGGCCGTGGCTGCTAAGCACGTCAACAAACCATACATTCTCATGCATATATACTTACACATGTACATACGTACGTACAAGCGTACATGCATGGCAGACATGATTACATGCACTATATAACCTTGCACACATCGATGACTGCCCATGAGGAGTGGGGTCGCAGAGCCGGCGCGCGTTTGCGAGAACTTTGCCTCCGCTCGGGAAGCCGGGTGACTTCCCTAAGTTGGTGGGTAGTGATGGGCTCGACGGCTTATGTAAGACTTTTTCGGTGGAGACGGCCGGCGCAGGTATTACGTGGTGAATGGCGTGGAGTTGGGCCAAATTGTCACAGTGCTTGATGCCTCCACTTTCTGCGAGGCAGCGTGGCCGTGCCTGACAGCATGTTGGAATAGTACTCACTACCAAGCTGATGTATGCCTGTTCGGCAAAGCCTTTCCTCTCATGACGTCCGGGCTTAAAGATGCATGGTGACGTTAAAGCATTCACGGCAGGAGTACATGGAGTACTCGCGATTGTATGAGAGAGAAGATTTGATGGATGGCGACGTGGGAGCAGCTCGACTCTGCAGATCCGGTCAGAGCCCAGAGATAGCCGTGGCCGTGCTACGCTTCGTCGGTCTTGCTCGAAATCAGCCTTGCAACAAGGAGATGGCCGAGGTGGCAGTGGTCGAGCTGTTAGTTGAGCAGACGGAGGCCCAGAGTCTGCAAGGTTTTGCTTGACATGTTGGATCGTGGTCAGTGCATGGACAAGCTTGTATAGCAACCTGCTCAACAAGACGCCGCTCTTCTCGCCCCCTCTAGCCGCACTTTAGCGATTCAGCTTGAAGATTTAGCTGTCCTTTGAGTGCTTCGGGGCACTGGGTTGCTGGACTTCGTTTGGAATGCTCTTGGACAGTTTGTTGCATGCTCTTGGTGACCTTCGAGTCTCCTCGATCTCGGACTTCTTGCTTCTTCATGCGCAGGTTGGGAGTATAAATAATAATAGGATTTGCTTAGGCACTGGGTGACCTTTGTACCAGTACAGATGCTAGGACGCCTCGCGCTGAGATGCGCTATCCAAGCGTTGTGGTACACTGTCAGGGGGCGAATTCAGGGAAAGCTTTTGTCGAAACCAGTGCCAGTTCGAGAGACACATCTTGCCAGGCTGCTGACATCGTCATCCTGAACAAGACGGATATGGCAACCAAGGACCTGGCAAAGCAAAGTCCGATCATGTCGCAAGTGGCATCAATGTCACAAGAGGCAGCATGACTGCTGCTGTAGCTTGGGCATTCGGCATTTCTTACGGAGTGGCCAGGAGCAACTCGCTTTAACACGCGAGGTAGTGAAGGCAATCAACAAGAAGGCAGGGCCCCGGTTTGCTGTTCAGTACCTCTCGCATGCTAAGATCAGGATGCTAGGTTGCTTGAGCCCGGAGGCCAGAATCATCGAGACCACCTTTGGCAAAGTCACACTCCAGGACGTGCTCGCTGAAGATCATTCAGACGCTGGGCCGAGACCGCGATCAAATCGAAGCTGGGGGTTCTTTTCGCCCGCCATCGCGTTTTGTACTGAGTTTGTTGTATGGCCGAAGGGCCTCAGGAAGCCAGACATGATCATTGCGAGCATGCTCACGAAGATCATGGCCACGAAGGCTTCTGCGTATGTGCGCCTCTCTATATGTGTGTTTGTGTGTGCGTGTGCATGTGTGTGTTTATGTATGTCTGTATGTGTGTGGTGAAGCTGGACATCTTTATTTCTCGCTCCCTCGACCCTAGTTGTCGCGGTACCCGCTTTTTTGTCTCTGTCCCTGCGGACCTATCCCCGATTCGCTCTGGTCTCTCCGTTGGTCCAGATCCAATTCTGGATTCGATGATGAAGATAGGCGTCTTGACGACCAGGTAGAAGCCGATGGGCCAGCTGGCCCGATCCTCTTGAGTCCCGTTTTCCATCCCATTGTCGAGGAATGATAAGAGCTTTCACCGTCGATCCCCTCAGACCCTACGCTTCATTCCGAAGGCCACCATGACGACACGCACGCAGAGCATGGCCATGGCCACGAAGAGGAGCATGAGATGCATTCAGTTCTCGGGATTGCAGCCGTCCCGGCATGGCAGACGATATTTCAATACACAAGCACGTCGGACTGCAAAAGTAGCTTGGGAATCGAAATGTGCTGTTGTTAGGGCGGCGGCCAGCCGCTGGCCGGCTGGCCCGTCTTGATGACCTGCACAAACTATGTTCGTTTCTCGAGGAGCACGGCCACGCCCACAGCCACACCAGCGACTGCAGCGAGCCAGGGTGCAGCGATGCCAGTCATGGCCACAGCCACAGCCATGCAGATGACTGCAGCTGCTCGGCTTGGTAGATGTTACGGTGTCGACTAATTGAGCCGTTTGCTTCCGTTGTGCAACCTGCTCAAACTCTGTTGACTGCTCAGGCGATCCGGCCTGCACAGACCACAGCCACGGCCGTGGCCCCAGCTAGAGAAATCGGTGCTAGCGAATGCACCACACACTGCCATGAAAGTTCCGAACTTTTGCGTTGCTGCTGGCCTGGTCCAAGGTCATGATCACGGACACGCCCATAGCCACAGCACAACGACCGCCGAGGCGACCGTCTTGCAAAGTGCTTGATCTTCTGACGCTTGTTGGGAGCACACGGCAAGGACGGAGAGAGTGGCGTGAGGTCGTAGGAGGCTCGTGGGCAGTGGCCCAACAATCAAGTAAGTTCGAGGAGGGAGAGCGCAAGGAGAAAAGCGAGAGGTAGGGAAGAAGTTCCAGCGTGCCGGACACTAATGCACACGGCCTAAAAAAACTTCTCCGCACCCAGAAGTACGAAAGCACCATGGAGGTAGACTGTCACTACACGGCTGAAACGTCGCTGCAGAAAGGATGTAAGCCGGGGCGAACAGGAGCCAAAAGAAGGAGAGTCTCAAACGATCGGGTTGCAGCTCCAGGGCCGCCTACGTAGCATGAGCTTTGGGACCTTGCCAAGGGAGTCGTCGAATCATTACTACTAGCAGCTAATACTATTCTTATCATCATCATGAGGGTCATTATTGTTAACACTACTCTTCTTTTTCATGACTATGACTATTACTATTACTTAATTATGAATGCCATCAGTACTACCATTATGATGATTTGTTATTGTTAGTTCTATTGTTACTGTTATTATTCTCAGTATTTTGTTATTATTAATGTTATTGTTGTTGATTTTATTGTTGTTTTGCTATTTAGTACATTTTCTCAGTATTATTACCACTATTGCTGCTATTTTGAGTTTTGCTATTGCTACTATGAAAATATTGTTATGACTACCATCACTGAATCACTATGCTCATTATTGGTTCAAGCGCACAGAGAGACGCAGGATCGGTTTGGGATTACTTCCTTCACCTACAGAGCACGGCGGCCTCTCAGCGAACAGCGCTTCACGGAGGCGGGTCCTCGCAGAAGAGGCGTGGAACGGCAGGGGAGTCGCCGTGTCGAGAAAGCTGAGGCCCTGCAAAAGTGGCCGATTCCAAAACACAACGACCTGAAGCTCATGCTTGATGATACAGACACGACTCCTGGTCACCCTTTGTCCCTTGGCCACAGCACTTCAGCGGCTGTACGAGAATCGCACTGTGGCTGTCAATGGTGGCGCTGTTGGCTTGCGTGTTGCGCAATCGAGTCGACACTTGCGCCAAACGGAGCATGCGCAATCCCTGCATAAATCCTTCCAGCTAATCTGATCGAAGCTTTCTGAAGCTTGTGGTTCTGGCATTCCAAGACAAGCGCCGACATGCAACGCCTAAGGGGCAAAGTCATCCGCTCGAAGGGCTTCTGCTGGTTGGAAAGCCAGCCGGCTACCCGAGTCTACTGGAGCCAGGCCACCTGCCTGCAAGCTGGGGTTGTTCTGAGTTACTATGGTCCTTTGTGCAGTTTCGTGGGTGCCCCATTGCAGAAATTCGAAACACACCAAACGTCCTTCTTTGGACAATAGCCTCTTTGTGTTGGAGAGACACGGGCGATTCTGTTGTCAGGTGCACTTGAGCTTCCATGAGTGATCCTACATTGCCCTCCTATAGTGTAAGGGTGCGATGGCACATTCAAGAGCAGGCAGTTCGCCAGCTAGTCTCGCAAACTCTTGCGGCCAGTGTTAGGCACATCTTTTCAGTCGTACCATGCGTCATCGTCGCGCAGCGATCGGAGGCTGGCAAGGACATGCAGCTTACCTACAATGGACTTTGGTGGGGCGCGATGACACAAGATCAGGCGACCCCCGAGTCCCGCTGCACTTGGGCATGCGCGGTTGACACGGACATTCACTAGCACACTACTTGAGCCTGACGAGCGTGGCTATGTACTGATTGCGGGCAGTGATTCCATCTCAATTTGCATGCTTCGCCACTGCACAGCTCAAGCTCATGCAGAAGATGGCAGCCGGGGAGTACGACAGGGCTCGTCGCGAGGCCTTCTTGTCCGCGAACGGGGCCAGTCTTCAGGCGAAGTCCATATCTCAATGATTCGTTGCATTGCTGTTTCATACCGTGGCCTGGTTGTATTTGCCTTGCATTTGTGTGTCTCGTAATACCTCAATCTCTCCTCGTCAGTGGCAAACCTTGTACAAATAGGCCTCGCGAGATGTAGTAGGCACTCCCCTAAGTAAGTCAGGTTTGCGGTCGAGCGAGTGGGGGTGCCTTTCGTCTTGCATCGCTAGGAGTCGGAGACCCGACAGGATTACATTCTTCTCGTCTGTGCCGATTGTTATGTGCTGTTGTGTTGAAAGCTCAGAAGAATGTGGTGTTCCCTTCGTCTCCCCCACGACCTTTTTCTCTTCAGATCCCCGCGCTGCGAAATGGTCAGCTGGGCGGGTGAGAAAACAAATCATTCGCTGCCCACTTCGCTTGCCAGGACTGGGATGACCAGTGGTGTGACCGTCGTCAGGAGCTCGTCTTCATTGGTCGGCACCTGGACGAGGCTGGGACGGCTGGCATGTTGAACGTCGATGCTGGATCTTTGCGACCCAGGCTGCAATCCGCAGCATGCTGGACAAGTGTCTTCTCACCGACGACGAGCACCTGGGACAGGAAGTCGTGGTCGTTCGTACATAGTACCTAGCAGATTAAAACCCCAGCCACTGGGACAGAATACATAACCTTGTCGTGCAGATCTTGTCCCAAACATGTCGGTTTGCAAATCGGTGCAGCCAAGCCTACGTGCTCTTCAAGACGCAACTTACGCTCTCGTGTGTGCAGAGATGTCCAGAGTTCTGTAATCAGACCAAGTCCGCAGACAGTCACGAGCTAACGCCTAGAACGCGGATGTGCCTGCTTCATTCCTGCCTCGCGCCCAGGATGGCCTCTTACCAGAAAATGCATGATGCATCGATGCAGGAGCAACCTGAAAAGGGCAGTTGACTTGTGGTTCATGCTCGCGTAGTGCAAACCGAAAGCTGCTGATGTCCATCGCTAGCACGCTTTGATACGCTTAGCCAGTCTGGCCAAACTTCCGCCACACCTCCAAAATCCTGTGGTTGAATCGAGCGTCAGTGGAGCTGCCGCAGGATCTAGCCGAGGTAAGATGAGAATGCCCTTTCGAAGAACATCATTTTGCAAAGGCCAGAAGCGAGACTGTGATGTGTTGTGAGCTGCGGTGCCGTGCTTTACAAGCAAATGCGGCGTCTGGCTAGAGATGTCTTCAGTACACGCCAAGGCAGGAACAGCAGCAAGAGTGGGCAGTGGAGAAGTGAGTCTCCAGAGTGACGATGGCAGCCAGATGCGGTGCAGCCTGGGCCGAGGCTACGAGTTCCTTTATAGAAGAGATCTTCCAGGGGCTTAGGAGTAAGGTGTGCTCGGATGACGAGGCTCGGTCTGAGGGGTGAGACTGGACTGGAGAGGTCAGTGACCTCCTCTTGACGAATGTCTTCTGTGCACCAGACGAGTGCGCACCGTCGCAGCACCGGGGTCCGGTGTCCCGCGAGAGGAAGATGGTTTTATGAGGTTCTTCTGGCAATGGCTGCTGTTGAGGCTGTTGCAGACTAGCAGCATTGAAAATACCATCTCTCTCCTGCGGCACTGAATCTGTTTAACACAGACCCTGTGACATGTTTGTACAGCACGTCGGCTGCTTTGTTTCTGTTCGCACCTGTGGCTCCAGCCCGAGAGTGCAGCAGCAACACGAGTGACCGTTACCCAAGTTCCAAGACCCTGGCGCACCGGCGCAAATCACTGACCAGAACTGCAACGTTCGTGCTAGCGTTGAGCCCGCTGGCAAGAAGGGAGAGCCTGTTATTACACGGCATGCACCACAAGCCATGTGCATCAAGCCTTCTTCTTAGAGAAGACTTCCAGCCCATCAGTACAATGCAGTAGCAGCTGCTGCGGTTGTATCTTCAGCTGCGTGATGAGCGTCACAAGTCCACGGTCGCATTTTGCCAAGCTTGCTTGCTACGCCCTCGTCGCATTTGGAATGCCAGTGGAGTGTGCGACCTGCTTTGGACTTTGGAATCGACACTTGCGAACCAAGAAGCTCTCGGTGAGGATGTCTGTTGCTGCGAGTCGCAAGTGGAAAAGAGAGGTCCACCAACAAGATGCTCGCTCCGATCCAAAAGGTACTGGGGGGTGTTCATGGAATCGCAACGGCAGGATTGCAGCATTGGTCGGCGGAACCGTTGCGCAGGATTGCCAATGACATCAACACCAATCAGAGAGCCGTGGAGGCGATGGGCTGGAAGGGGCGAAGCTAGTGCACGACTGCAACAGCGGCAAGATCAAGATGGACTGGATGCACATTGAGTATGACGAGAGATGCGACTCCTTGCACGTGGTCCTGGATCCAAGACCTACCAACGATAGGACACTGGAAAACTCTTGAAGAAGTGCCGGCTCCTGCAAAGCTTCGGGAATGTAGGTGCCGAGGCCGAGGTGGGGCTCTACAGCGGACGTTTCGTGAGAAGCCTTGCCAAGGGCGCCGCAACACTCGCTTTTTGTGCTCCTCCGGGAAGTTTCTCTTGAGTTCCTTCAGACAGAAAGACTTACGTATCAGTGCAGCATTGCAGCATGTCTGGAAGCCTTCCTGGCTAGTGTTCGGCAGGTAGTCCACTAACTTTCACTACCAGGACACTGGACGAGAAACAGAGTCCCGGACGACCATATCAAAGAGCTTTGTCCCCACCCTCAGCGGCAGCACCGCTCGCAGCCGTAACCAGCAACACAGTAACCCAGAAGTTTGTATTCGTCCTCATCCTAATTCATCGTCGCCTGCACGCTGATGGTCATCATCGCCACAAGCCTGAATCCATCGTCTACAGTCTACAGCAGCACCAGCGAAAATGCACACAGTTCATACCGTGTCCATGGTATCTGATTTCTTCATCTGCCACACCACCATCAGCAGCTGCACAACCACAGAACACCGTCACCAGAGGCCGTGTGACCGTAGCCATGATGAAGATGACGGTCACACGGCCTACTCAGTGGGTGACAAAGATTATGTGGTGATCCTCCCTGTCATCATAGTCAATCATCGTCGTCATGATGATTCTGGCCTGGTCGCTATCAGTATGTTAAGAGTGGTCTGTTGCTGTAGCACGGCCGGCATCTGCAGAAGGGCGGGAGGGAGGGAAGCAACAGAAGCAACGCTGGCAGCTCACTGCGGTGATTGCGTCTTTCCATGGACAGATCCCGACAGCTGATGAGCCCTTACAATGCTTGCCATGTCTGGCTCCAACGTAGGGCACATCATCGCCTCAAGCATCTGCCGGCACTGGAGTTGCGTGACGCACCTCGGTTTGCCCTTATGGCCCCTTAGGCATATCGTAGTTTCCTGCGAGCTGTGGCATCTTGAGCTCTTCCGTCCCGAGGTTCATCATGGATGCAGCTCAGGAGTACCTGAAGGCAGAGCCCTCCTTCTTCGCGTGGTTCTTGCCTTCTCATCCCGACTGGCCGTCGGTGAGCACTTAGCAGACTTAGCAGGATGCAAGAGTTGTTTGCCTTTGCAGTGCTTCGAGGCGCAGCTCCTGCCACAGGAGGAGTTCGCGCAGGGTCTCGCCCAAACGCTCTCGGCTAGCTAGAGTCGAGTCTTGACTACCGCATAGGAGCCTACTCTGCACCTTTGCAGCCTGTGCTGCCGGATGCTCAGGGTCTCGCATGAGCCAGTTTTGTTTTTTTCAGAGCGGTCTTGTGATCCGAAGGTCAGGCCAGCCTGTCCACGGCCGAGTCTCGTTCAGTTGGCAACATGCTGCTGCACCCCACGCGGCGACTAAGCATGCATCCCGCAAGGACGGAGATCGCCTCGGATACCTCGGGCAGGGGCCTTATCACCAAGCAATACCCTATCGCTCAAGTCTTCCGTCAAGCTGAGTCAGGCTAGTGCTTCTCCTGATTTCATTCCTTGCAGTTTTTCTCGGCAGCAATTGCACGACCTTCCCGGCCAAGCCAAGCCGATGTGGAAATCATGGATGCTGATGCGTCGCATTGTCCATGCTCGCCGTTTGAGCTGCCCCCCCCCAAAAGGCTCCAGCGACTGCAGCGAGGACCAGTGTCGGGAGCACTTCAGTTGATGTGCTTTCATTTTCAGGCGCGGCCAGCAAAAGTCACGAGCACTCCGGCTGTCTTCTCGCACCACACCGCCAGCAACAACACCCACAAGGGTTCTGGTCAGCAGTTACGGACTCTCCTTGAATGTCTGCTGGCAAAGAAAGTGTGCTCAGTGACTTATGTGAGACCTTAAGTGGGTCTGACAGCTGCTGCAAGGCCTTAGGAGAATGTCCATGTGGAAGGAAAACTCAGCGCCGGGGTACAGGTTGGATGACTCCATGGAAGGAGCCCGGAAGATCTCCCTCTTCCCTCCCTCCCTCCCCTCCCCTCCC
>CAJNDV010011570.1:43202-79672 GCA_905221635.1 Symbiodinium sp. CCMP2456
CCACTTTAGGAGTAGTGCATGCATGCCTATGTATATCTATAATGTGGTCTAAGCTGCTTTGTCTGAAGGTGGCCAGGACTTGTAGTACTTAGCGGTGTTTTCATGCGACAGTCGGCACACAGAGTCCCTGTGCCGCAAGCTCGCGTTCTGTGAGGATGGCTCTAGCGGTGTGGCCCAGTGGCCCAACCACCGGTCTGTTGTTTCTGCACAGAGCTAAGGGCCGGGATGGTTAATATAACTGGACCACATTGCCTGGAGACCTACGCTGCAGAACCGTTCCATCTCGAGTTCCTAGACGCACCCAGAGTGTGATGCACGGCATGCCTGCCCTCTGGACTTTCAGTTTCAAGTCGTGAGGGCTTGCGTGCAGGCACACACATGCGCGGCCGTGTCGGGCCCGTTTCAGGGCAGCGAGGGTCCGTCAAAACAAATAAACCAAATTAACATAAACCTGTCAGGCACACGCAAATCTGGAGAATAAGTGCAGTGGGGGAAGCTCGCGCTCGAAGTTCCATTGCCCCAGGTTCCCGACAAGTTTTCGATCATCCCGACTGCTGGACAAAAAGGCTGCTTCTGTACAGTTTACAAGTAAAAGCAACAGATTCCCTTGGATGTGGACTTGCTTGGACGATGACTCAGGCCATCTTGCCTGCCGGGCGTCCAGTTCGGCTGTCCACGCTTGGAGCTCTGCACATCCTTCTGGGTTTAACGGCGCTTTTGGATTTTCACGTTAACTTTTCTTGCTGTGCTGTCCTCCATTCTTGCACAGCTTGCACAGCTCGCAGTGGAATGTAATTGTTGCAGCCTGCAGAGGTCTACAGCAGCTCGGAGCAGGCTTTTTCCGCTGCACACTTACACATCGCAGCTTTTGCACACGCTGCAAGGGTCAACGTTCCTGTTGCGCACGGCACAGAAGAGTCAAGTTAGGGTACGATATCGTAGCCGATTGCAGTCGCACCAGCACCTCGGCACAGCGACCGCAGCGCCCCTCGGTGGCCCCAACCTCAGGCGGAGTGGTAACCCACGTCTTCAGGGTTCCATGCGCAGTGAGGTCTCGAGCAGGACCATGAAGCCCCTTGGCTGAAGATGTCTTGCTTTGACGTCCGGGGCCAAAGCCTTTGAGAAGCGCTCTGTGAATCCAAAGACCTGAGCACACCGAGCCTGAAACTCTTGCACTAGTGAAGCCCGAAGGTCCTGTGTGTTTGGAAGTGCAATCTAGTTCTCAGCCAGCCTTAGTCGCTAAAGACTGCATGCAGGCTGCATTCCATACGCATTCGACAAATCTCTCCACCTGTGGTGGCCCAGCCCTGAGTCACGCTCCCTGCGTTCAACCGACTGAGAAACCGGTGAGATGTTGGTGTCGGGTAAACGGGTAAGCCGATTTGGGCGTTTGATTCTCTTCAAGCCGGTAGCCTCCGAGGATCTGTCCGAGGTCTCGCTCGTTTGAATTTTCGTTGTGTGCTGTTCGGTAGGGAGAAGCGCAGGATGAAGGAATCACGAAAGAAATCCAGGCGCGAGCCGAGGAGAGCATTCGCCGGCTGCGGGCTTGGAGGTCTTGATTCTGAGAGCACCGAGTGATACCGAGTGTGTGGCTGCCTAAGCAACAACGGCGGTGCTTCATCCCGATGGGCTGCTCCTCGTGGCACATGTAAGGAGCAGCGTCGTCAGGAGATTCAATCTGAGGCCTTCAGTCGTGTCCTCTCGTCGGCCGTCCACGGCATTGGTCTCAACGTTGTGCATGGAAGGTCGGGACGTGCAACCCTGGTCTGTTGGCAATATTGCTTCTAAGCCCTCTCTCACATTGTTGTTCGGATTCTGAGATGAAGCCAGCAGAGGTCGGACCGGAAAGTGCAAGCTTCGTCCTTCAACTCTCCCATTGGCTTTCTTGCTCGAGCATCGTGGGACCAGAGTAGATTTCGGAGGCCCGAAGACCGTGCATAGCACCTTGGGCTTGGAGTCCATCTGCTGTTACACTTAGGGCATCTATGCCATAGAGCTTGCGGCAACTCATTCCCACGCAAAGCACAGAAGTTCCATGGATTGATGGCCCAGGAAATTTTGCGACATGGCAGACATCAAAGTCGACCCCAAAGATGGCTTGGCCGTCCAAGATTTATCTACGCTTGATGCCGCCTGGCGGCTGGATCGGGAGGGAGAGAGGGAGAGAGCTAGATTATGATATAAGAATAACAATAATAGCAATAAAAGTACTATAAATAGTATACTAATATGACTATTATTAGTAGAGAGAGAGAGAGAGAGAGCGTTCTTTGGCACCCGCAACAGTTGGGGGCGCACTTGCGTGCGGTGTAGGGGGAAACCTGAGCACCACAACCCTGGCGAAAGAAAGAGAGAGAGAGAGAGAGAGAGAGCGACAGTCCCCTAAGCCCTTTGCAAGAAGAGAGAGCGAGCCCAACTGTGTCACTCCGCTCTGAAGTCCCCCAGCGCACGAATCCAGAGCACTCTCACTGTCCCTTGGCTGTGCTGAAGAAGTGAACAGGCACAAGCCAGGACCCCAAGTCCAATGAAAAAGAGGCGGAAGAAGAAGAGATAGATGAAGAGAGAGTGGTGAGTGGTGTTGGCGTTTGCTGTGCGGGGAACCAATGCTTCCGCAGCGCACCCATGCCCATCCAACATACACTGAAAGCCAGTTGGGGTAGCGCACAGCACAGGGCACGAGGACTGCTCGCAGCTGATGCCAGGAAGGAAGAAAGTGCGAGCGAGCAACGCAGGGAGGGAAGGAGGTAAGCGAGGCAGAGGGAGAGAGAGCATGAGAGTGCCGTCAACAGAGGGCATGTCTCCAGGCCGGGGCTCCTTGCGAAAGAAGGCCCATTGAGCCGAACAGACCAGAAGCACTTGTCGGCTTCCTTTCCTTGTGCCCCTTAGAGGAAGAATGATATGAGGACAGCTTGCGAGAGCTCGCGAGCGAGAGGGCTAATCCGGGATGTGCACTGGCGCGTTCGGGTTGACCGACCCTTCTGAACCTGTAGCAAGAAGGCAGCGAGAGAGGAATACATGTTTGGCACGGACGGGCAGGCTGCAGCCTTGAAAGGGCCTAATTGGCTGCACGCACTGCGCACACGTTCAAAGTGCCGATGAGCAACTGCGCATCCCAGGTCACCAAGCTGACGCCCCTGACTCCGGAAGTCATTAGCAGACAGGCAACGATGAATGCCCCCAGGCCAGCATGAAGAGTGGAATACGCTTGGCGGAGGCCCCTGCTAACTAAGCATGAACAGTTCGACGCAGAGGGCTCCCTTTGGTGTTCCAGCTTCTGTGAAAAGAAAACAAAGGTGAAAGTCCAAAGGCCGACAGTTTAAGATCCAAGGTTGGCACTATCGGCCATGTTGCCCACGGAAAGTCCACTGCAGCTTGATTGCATGAGGCCACAGTGACTTGGTTTTTGCGCAAGTGTCAACGTTTGCCCAGGTAGTGAAAGGCCTTTCTGGCACGCACACAGTGAAGTTCAAGGCGGAGAAAGAGCGTCGCTTGTCACAGACTTCGGGTGACTCGGGTCTGTTTTCCGGGATCAGGATTTCAAACTTCTGTTGACTAGACGTTGTGAACTTTGTAAATTGCAAGCTTGGGTTACCGTTTGCTTGTTCTTTCGTGTGACAGCTTCGCACAAGAAAGCGGTGCGCCTGAGCTGGTGCAAGGTAACATTACCATCAAGTTGGGCTACGCAAACGCGAAGATCTACAAGCGCGATCCTGGAGAAGGTGATCAGGACCTGGGACACCGCTTGAAGAGATCGCTGCGCCTCGACACCCCCTGACCGGAGGTTCCCTCCATAATCCAGCCTTCGCCTGCGGACGAAATGACATGTGCAAACGAAGGAAACATCAAAGATTTGCAGGACCATCCGTACTGGTCTGGTGGTAGTTCCACGCCAGATGTCGTCGACGACATGAGGCGGGACCACTCGAGGCAGTGGATTCTCCACCCCCTGCTGGCTTAGAAGCTTGCCGTGCCATGTATGTAAGTTGAATGTAATGTCAATACGCAGCCTCCCCCCCCCCCAACTTTCCGCACTTAAGACAAAAACCGACGCGACGACATGTCCGCGGATGATATTGACTGAACTGCACTGGCGTTCCGCTTGGTTTGGATCAGGCTGGTTCGCCATGTTTCATTTGTGGACTGCCCCGGACACGTTCCTTGGATTTGCAAGGGGAAGTCATGCGAGTAAACGTCACCGGAGTCCAGGACGCTGCGTCAGTTTTAAGAAGATCGTATAGGATGTGCATGCCCAGCAAATTGGTCGGCAGAACTTCGCCCAAGGATATTCTCATGGCCACGATGCTTAACGGAGCTGCCGTCATGGATGCAGCACTCCTAGTTATTGCAGGACTGGCCGACGTGCGAGTTCCCTTCAGGTGGTGCAACCTTTCCGGTCGCAACAACCAGTTTGTTTTTAAATTCAATCGTTCTCGGCCGGAGTTCGAGTTTTCTCTTATCCACATGCTTGTATCCCTGCAGCAGGAAACGAGACGTGCCCACAGCCCCAGACTTCCGAACATCTTGCAGCAGTGGCATCTCGCTTGGCAGATTTTGTGGTTCTATGCTTCGGCAGCGTGCCACTGAATCAGCGAGATAATTGCCGGTCACGAGCTGGGTGAATGTGTCGCAGGTATTCGTGGCCAGCACCGGTACCAAGATTACGATTTAGCTTTATGATGTATGTGTTGCAAGGAAATCATGCGGCTGAAGCACATCATCATCCTTCAGAACAAGGCACAGATGCGTGTAGCACACTGTGGGTCTGCACTGGAGGGGCCATATGTTGCAAGGCTTTGGCATTCCACTAATGTCCGATGAAACAACCTCTGGTAGCTTCCAAAGGCTTCCGATCACACAGGTAAGCTTGCGGCCATGGCTGCACCCAAAGTGCGAAGCACAAGCCCAAGCTCAAGAGTCCCAACAGTTTCCGACTCCAATCTCTTCTCTGAGCTCCGTGATTTTCCAGCTTGCATCCAGGTCGAGCTGACCAAGCAGCAGGAGGCCGAATCCAGGTACGAAGAGATCAAGAAGTTTGTGGCGGGAACGGCAGCAGCTTCTTGGCCAACGAGTAAAGAATCTTCGAGGTCGGAGTGTGTTCTGTGAGCCCTGGGCGTTCTGCACGTCTCCGCCTCAGGACAGTTCGCCAATCATTCCCATCAGCCACTTGGGCAGACTTTCAGATGCTTGGTGCCACCTTGCTTGATCCTGTGGTGGTTGGACTAGCTGTCTATTTCTGCCTTCCGAGGCATGTCGCCCGAGTCCTTTCTCTTTCTGCGTGCAGTCGGTGCCCAGGTGCTGTCTTGAAGTACAACCTGGATGTGATTTGTGACTTGCACCAAGCCGGCGTACGAGGTTGATTTTCTGAAAGCCCTTGAATTCCATAGTTGTGCAGCAGTGAAACAGCCCAGACGAGGGCCGGGGCATCGTCCCGAAAGGGTCTGACCCGGCTTGTCGAAGAACCTCCGATTTGACGCCGGAGCTTCAAAACTATGCTCGCAGCTGTCATCCGAAGCCAAGGTGAATACTTGTGCACGCAAGTGCCGATTCCACCTCGGGACTTTACGTCGATGCCGGTTATGATTATCATCCGATCCTTCGACGTCAACAGGCCGACAGACATCGAATCCAGATCTCTGTAGGTTGAAAAAATGTACTGGTATGGAGGCTTTTGGTGGACAAGGAAATCTCTGCAGTCTGTTTGCATTACTCAACTGTCGCCGACTTCATCTGGAAACAGCCCGACATAGGGACTTGTGAACAGTGGCTTTACCAGTGCGCAGGGCCTTGGCTCACGAGCCTGCCTGAAACCCCTGTGCACAGGCCGGGTGAGGAGGTGGCCAACCTGAAGGGAGGTGTCGCCGGCGGTTCCATCCTGAAGGGGGCTTCTCGGTCTGCCCTCAAAGAGGCTCTAAGCCCCCACTTACGATTGCTTTTGAGAGGTATGCACACCTGGTCACATCTGAGGTCTTGAAAATGGGAGATGAAATCGCAGCTTGCTTGCTTCATACTACATCGGTGTACCGAAATCCCCGGCCGAAGCTTCACAGATCATCCAAGGAGATTAGGCCTGGCATCGTCACCAAAGACTCAAGCTCGGACAGCGTCCAGTGCCGTCCGATCCGCTCGCGCCTCTTGGTGTTGACAAGTTCATGTTTGGGTAGGGGCTGTTCGTGTCTCTGTCTGTCGGTCGGTCGTTCTGTGTGTCTGTCTGTGCGTGTGTGGGTAGGGGGAGGGGCGGAATGTGGGTGTGTGCCTGTCCGCCTGTCCATGTTTTCGTGCGTCTGAGACTGTGACGACTAGTGAACGAGTGTATGTCAGTTTGTGCCTTGCAGGGACATCCAGATTTTCTGTGTAGCTTGATGCCCTTCTTTTGCCTGTAGCTGATAGTACCTGATTGATCCAGTGCCACATCTATCGGCGATAGCTTTCACGTTTTCCCGCTCCCCTCTCTCTTCCCACATGTTCGTGTATGTGTTGGATCCAAGGGATTATGTCCCTGCTTGCCGAGCAGAACGCGCTCCAGTTCGCAGTGCCGGGAGGCCTCATTGGAGTCGGCACCAAGATCGACCCAAAGCTGACCCGTGCCTGGTTCGGCAGATGGGGTTTCGGGCTCCGGATCTAAACGAAAGCAACGTCACGGGTCACCGAATTGTCCTGGACTTCTCGCGTAGACGCAATCGACAGCGAGTCTCATTGTCTGACCGAAGAAGACTCCCAGGCAAGCCTCACATTTAGTATGCTGCAGCCGTCCCAGGTGCAGACAAGCTTGTGGGGCATGTGCTCGGACATCCAGGCAAACTTCCAAGCCGCCGGGCTACAGACCATAGACGACAAGACAGATGCAGCAATTCGCAGCAAAGGTCAGAAACCCCAGCTACTGCCGCATGTGTGTGGTTGTACATGAACCCTTAAACCCCTAAATCCCACCTACACCCCAATGTCCTGGTCCCGCTAGCCGGCAGACATGAGAGTTCCAACGGACGGGAGCCCAGGCATCTACATTGAGATCGAGGCCGCGGCAGTAAGTGTTCATCAGTTTGTTCCCCCTAGCTCCATCCCTTGTGCCGGTGCGTGTAGTTCGCTGTTCAAAGCTTTCAAGCTGATCCTGAAACCTCCCGCAGTCTCAAGGTCAAGTTCTATCTCCTGCGACGACTGCTAGGAGTCAAGACGGATGGCGATGGCAAGGCACAGTAGCAGTCAGACATTAATTGGTTGCCCACTGTAGGGTATCTTCAATCGGCGTGTTAACAATCGTAGCTTGTTTTCGGAATCCATATGCTCAAAGCTACTGGTGACAGCGCATGCGCGCCTGCCGCTGACCAGGTCGTTCTCCTACCGTTGATGATATAAATTCTGCATTACCCGTAAGAAGGAATATACCATAATTCCCATAGTTTAGGGTTCGGAAGGTCATGCAGGATTTTTATCATCAACCGTAGTTACTAGTCACACTGAATTGGCATGCGCGAATCGCTGCAGTATGCAGCAGTTCTTGGAGGCTGGGAAGGTGGCCAAGCTCAAAAAGGGCGAGATCCTCATGGTCGCACGGCTTGACTGAGACGTCGGACTGGATTGAGCATGAATCGCTGACACCTTTTGAGATCTTTCTCTGTGCAGCCGGAGCAAGCCCATCCCAGATTGCATGAAGCAGCTTCGGCTTAGGTAAACATTGGATCTACCGCAGCAGGCGGAAGAGTGCACCGGCGCAGTTTGAATGGAGTTGCCACTGCATGCCTGCCAACTGCAGTTGTCAGAACGTCTCACAACATCGCTACCAGAACACTGCAGCAGCCAGGTACTGGGCATCAAGGATGACAATGACTACGCCAGAATCACCCTGACACATCCTGCATCTTGCCCACAGTATTTATTGAGTCTATCGCTGGCCGAAGTCAAGAAACGGAGATGGTAGACAAAAGTTACAGTGCAAATTCGGCACTGAGTGTGTCCCGTCTTCTCTTACAGAAAAGAACTACTGTATATAATGCATGCGGTGACTGCTTGCGCTGCTACTAGTAATTGACATAGTTGAGACATTGAGTAGGGAGTTGAAGACCTGAAAGCGAGGTGTGCACACAGGAGGGCGACAAGGTTGCCCTGAGCCGCAGGACGGTCACGGTGGCCATAAGTTTCGAGCTGGCTTGTAAGTTCCACCTGCACTACCACAAAATGCCACAAATGTCGGAACTGCTCGTAGGTTGCAGACGGCCTTTTAGCACCTCAGAGCTGCTCAATAGAGCCACGAAAACATGTATGCATTCGTGCTCTGCCTGCAAGCACAGTCAGCTCCACGACCGTGACACATGGCAATTCACCAATGCTGCTGCTCCAGGATTGACAAGCACTGGCGTCTCATTGGCTGGGGCACTATTGCCAAGGGTTCGACCATCAAGCCAATGAGTTAGAGATGCATTGCGCCGTCCGAACGTTAGTGGATCTTGGGCATTTCTGCAGCAATCTCGAAGGTGACCTTGAGGACATGCAGGTTTCTTCATCGCTCCTCCCGAGAGTGCTGCAGGTTTGCCAGGATTGCAGTTGAAACTCTGCAGTCCACCATTGTGTCAGACTCCATCAAGGAAGCCGCCTCTCTGAGGTTCCCGAATCTGCCATCATGGCATATGATAGCTACTATTATTTATTTTATTATAGTATGTTATGATATATTATTGTGGTAGATTATGGCATACTATGGTCAACTTGTGTAGGCACAAGCTTAGCCCGGCTTCCTGGGCCACAGGAGCTCTCTGTTGCGACATGCAGTGTTGCGGCTGTTGCGGTGTCGTCACCGTGCAGTCGTTTTTGTGCTCATGTGGAGATGTAGAACGTCTGCCCCGCCTAACCTTACTGAACAAAAGCGCATCGGTGCGCCCTGCCGGTGAACCAGTGCAGAGCGTGGGTGTTTTGAGCAGTTCACTGTGCGCAGTGGGGCTGTCTTGTTCATGCCGAGGTCAGCAATGCTTCCGTCACGCGGGTGTGTCACGGCTCTCTTGACGCGGCCTCAGCCAGTCCGGTGGATTTCGATTGCCCCACCGACCAGCCCCGTCTCTTCTGCAAAATCAAACGGACGATGACCTTCACGAAGCTCCATGGCTCAGGAGGCATCCACTCGCACCACGGTTCTGGGTAGCAGCCTGGTCTGCAGCACTGCAAGCGGCCGGGGCCCATGTCGATGCCTGTTACGACTCGCGCACGGCTCCTTTGCCATCTTCGAGGCCGCTCGATGTCCCCAGTCCAGCCCTGAGCCGCTCATGGAAGATGCCTGCAACGGTTTCAGGATGCCAGTAAGCTGCTAGGTGAGGCTCAAGAGGCCACAAAACTTTTGAGAGCGCTGCACAAGATGTTCGTTTGCACCAGGTTTGGATTGCACGCGGCATGGCGGAGGAAAGCCTGGCATGTCCTTGGCACACAGGGACATAGCTGACAGGGAGACTTGACAGGGAAATGGACCCCACTTGTAGGCCAAGCGCCACAGCGCGGTGCCGCAGTCCCGCACCACCTCGCCGCAGCTGGGCTCTTCCCTGCGGTCTGCGGCCTCAGAGGCGAGAAAGAAGCAGTGGTTTGGGCCTGTGCATGGTTCCCGTTCTCTGTGAATGGCTTGCGCAGTGGTGGGAGGTGAAGCGCGCACCACTGGCGCCGTTCAACTGGCAGGTGTGCTGGATCTCCATGTGGGTATGGCCATCGGAGACTGCCGGTAAACACATGACGGGCTGGAATCTCTCGGATAGTCACGATGATTCGCAATGCAACCTTCAGATGGGCTTCCTTCCTGGCTTGAAGCAGCTTCCCAAGTGTTCAAAATGGCTGGTTCAAGGATTGCAGATGCTTCCCTCGATGCGAAGATGACCCCGCAGTCAAGAAGTGGCAAAGACAAAGCAAACGACATGTGATGCACAGGTTTCCAAGCTCGGGAAGGATGTCACCAGTCTGGCTACGCGCACGGTGAGGCCACCCTCAAGATCAGAAGAAAACCACTGTAAAAGGAGAAGAAAGTCATTTTCAAGACAGAGCGTCATCTGTGCTGGCATCCACCGAGTCCATTACTTCAGAAACAGAGCTGTGTCTTGTAAAATTCCGACTGGCAGGATGAGGAGGTAGGGTGCGGCTCGGGTTCAGGTGGGCTTCACAGGTGACAGGGTGTTGATGCTGAACATGCCGGAATGTGAGTTGCAGCAGCTTCGGATGTCAAGCTGCAGCCGCGACATAAAAGAGAGTTGCCTCGTCAGCACCCGCTCGGCGGCATCCTCTGCACCATCATCTTCATCAACACCCATTGTGCCCTTGCCCAGGACCTCAGTTCGGCTCCTTGCAAACTGCAGTGTCCCTACGCAGACTGCGACGCGATCGGCAGTTCGTGTCTGAAGGTCCGGCATCTCACTCCCCATGACCAATGAGCAGGCCGTGTGCAGCTATGCCGCCACACACGACTTCACGCAGAATTCCATGAATTTCTTGACGGCCCCGCCGGACATAAGTGGGCTCGGCTCTTGTCTTGCCGGCCACATGATTTACCCCTTTGATTACCTGAGCACGTCTGCTGAAGTACATGTACGGTATGCGAGAGTATAATATGCATTGATGATACAAGTTGATAGTACTCGGAATGGGTTTTGGAATAATGTATCCCGCTCACAACGGCCGTTCACATCCGGGCAGCACACTGCCCAAAGTATCGCGCTTCTCCCCACCTTCTCATCCCCGCGCCCACATGGTGAAACTGCTGACTGATTTTGGGACTGGGATGGTGCATAGCGGCCAGGCGTCAGACATGGCTGAAGCTGTCGGTGGCATCACTGCAGGCGACAGTCAGTCCATCCGATCCATGCGAGTTGCATGGGCATGTCCGAGAATTCACTTGACAGACAGAAATGAACCGGACAGGCAGAAAGAACGTCCGATTCTGTTCGAGCCTTGATCTTGGGGTGATGGCAACCTTGCATCGCCCATGCACACAGAAATTGGCTAGATGCGTACCGGGTCATTGGGCCTAGAGCAGGACATTCTAGCTGCACCCAGGTCCGGAAGAGGCCTTGGATAAGAAGGCATATCTCGAGGAGGCGGTCGTAATCGGTGTCGTAGTTGTGTGCCGCTTTGGATGGCGCTCCAGCCTTGGTTTGCTGTAGGAGAAGGTGGCAATGGCCGGAGAGAAGCCGCTGGCAGCAGGACGCACGCCAAGTTATGGAGGACTCGACCGTACGCCGCCGACATGCAGTACGAAATTCGGAGTTTAACTATTAGCTAGCACTAGCTTTACTAATCGGTACTGCAGTGTGTAAGTATAGCATACAACGAAACTGTTGGGGCAGGAGCGTGATCGCTCACAGAGCTTGGACTACATGGCCGTGACTCAGCGGCAATGATTCGATTTGCCGGCGCGGACAAGTGACCAGACCAAATGAAGCTTGCGCACTACGAGGGCCACGCAGCCAAGTCAGTAGCTCTTTGGATTCCCACAGCCAGAGGTGTTGACATTGGCATGATGGCAGCTGCACAACTAAGGCTGCATCGCAGCGCCCAAAGCTGCTGCCGATAGCATCGAACTGTTTTGAGCTGCAGTTGCTGGTTATGGCTCTGTTCCCTACTGGGAACTTTGCACACACACCACTCCGCAGCAGCAAGGCGACACAACGACAGTGATTGGTACTTGACAGGAAACCAGACCGGAATTTCCATCAACATGGATTGGCATGTGCCTTCGAAATCCCAGCCCCTCAATTTATGACATCAGAAAGACAGCTCGTGCAATGTACCTCTCACAAGTAATTCATAATTCCCATCGAGACAATGCCCGTCACGTGCGGCGTTGGCTCTGCATCGGCGCAAGGTCGCAAGGTAAATTGCGCACAAGTCCGGGGTGCTGCGTGGAAAACGGGCTTCAAGGGCTGACTTATGCCTTGCAGCTTTCAGCATCTTGAGGCAGGGTGCCTTCAGAGGGAGAAGCACAAACTGTGCGTGTTTTTGGCTGCCATCCTCGTTGCACGATCTCTCTGAAACGGGTAGTGCATGCTTCGCATGGGTAGCTTCTGAGGTTGGTGAACTCTGCTTGCAGTTGCCCGGTTGAACCCCCCCCCCCCAGCTAGGCATGGCAAGAGCGAATAAGTTCTTCGTATGCCGGAGTCCAGACACCGCATTCCACCTTATAAGCCTCGGCTACTCACGACAGATCCCCATGCTTGGACGGCTTCAAGGCACCGTCCGATGCAGCGAAGGTTTGGCCCAAGTGCTTGAACTTGCGGTAGCCTCTCCAAATTGCTCTGCAAGGAACTCTCCCCAGTTTCATGACTGAAGGGCCGACAACATTTCAGTACGCCTGGGTCGAGGCCGACCCGACCAGTCAGGCGCTTGTTCCTTCGAGCACGTGGTGGTGGAGCCAGCAGTACACAGCTGCAGGCATTGTGAAGCACTTGGGACATGTCAATTCCCCGCACAGCCTGCAACTGTACATCAAACATGGGGAGGACGACCTCTTGATTCAATGCAGCTCTGCTGCTTGCCATATATCGCAAAAAAACAAAAAACGTCGCGTTTAGTGCTAATACTGAGTGTTAGGTGGACAAGTCCATCAGCCTTTCGATCTCCAGGTAGTTTCGTCACGAGCTTTCATATGACACAACCCTCTGCTTTTTTTGCTTAGGGCCTCGCTCTGTCCTGCAAAGCCGCGACCCATGTGCCCGCAGGAAGCTTCATGTGCGATGCAGTACTTGCCGAAACTAAGGTTGCGGCAGCCTGCACGTGGCTAGAGGAAGCCTTTTCCCGGGAGATTTGTTCCGGTCAAGAGGAGCAGCAACCGGCAAGATCCTCCAGCTTGGGGAGCGTCCTGTTTCTTGGACCTGTCCTTTTGGCTTGTTGTCACTTTTTGTCTCATTGAACGTCTCCGGTAGTTTGCAAACTCGGCAGGTTTGGCGTTTGCAGCCAGCCGTCTGTGGCAGAAGACTTTGTACCCGAGAGTGGCCCGAACGAGTCTCCACAGGCAGGAACAGAAGCCGCTGAAACTTCTGCAAGGCCCCGCGATCTTGGAGATTGCCTCACGCATGATCAGACTTCAAAGCTGCAGTTTATGCATGGCGACCTCTACAGCCAGTTGGCCCGTCACAACCCCTGGAGATGGAGCTCCTTTCGAAGCCCTGAGCAGGCGGCGAAGGAATTGGATGAACAGCCACGGGCACGGAAGGTCCTGCTCCGAGTGGCATCCTCCACGCAGAGGCTGCAGAAGATGTTTCCAAGCCCGGCATCTGCAGCAGTCTGGATTCG
Source organism: Symbiodinium sp. CCMP2456 (assembly GCA_905221635.1). NCBI lineage: Eukaryota > Dinophyceae > Suessiales > Symbiodiniaceae > Symbiodinium > Symbiodinium sp. CCMP2456. The sequence goes on from CAJNDV010011570.1 coordinate 56,451, forward strand.
CAGGAGATTGGTGAATTCCAGCGATCCAGCTCTGGACGAAGAACGATTATGCGTGATATGTCTGACGCAGCCGCGTAACGTGCTGCTCATGCCTTGCCGCCATGCCGTGCTGTGCGAGGAATGCCTGGAAATCATCATGCAGCGCAGACCCAGCGAGTGTCCAATTTGCCGGAGAGCAAGCAAAACACACACTGAACACGTTTTTAATTCTTTGATTGTTTCTGTGAGTGCCACCCGCGTAGGCAGTATGCGCAACAGACAGCAAATGCTGACAGGAGGCGTATCCAGAACCATGCACGGGGCCGCTTCATCGACGACTATGTGGAGCTAGTTTTGGCCGCTGAGGCTCGCATGGAGCTTTCACAACTGCAGGCCTATGAAGGCATGTACAATCACATTCGGCCTCTTATGGTCACCGGTGCCTTGCTCGCATCTGGAGCTGCAGCTTGCTTTGTGATCGCCCCTCCGCTGGCACCTGTAGTAGCACCAGCATTGCTCACCGGCGCCACTGTGGTCGGGTACTTGCCCTGGCTCGCAACCACTGTCGCGCACTTCGAGAGTGAGGACATGGCCGATTCAACACTCCAGAACCGCATTTTCTCACAGGAGGACTTCTCAAGCCCTCTCACACTTGCAACAAAGTCGGCAGTACTCCTTGTGGCAGCACCAGTCGCTGGAGTGGTATTCTTCCTCCCCTATGGGATTTACGCCGGAGTGCTGCGTCCGCTTACACGGCTGACGCTCCAAGGGCTCGTGAGAGCTGCCTGCCTAACGCATGTCTATGTCCTAAGGCCTGCGGCTTCAATGGCGGCAACTGTCTGGGAGTTTCTTTCTGGCACAGGAAGTGCATTCGGAGATGGGTTCATGGCCTTCCTCCAGTCTCTATATGACATGGTGCTGTGCCCTCTAGGCTCAGGCTTGAAGTGGCTGGGACAGCGTTTCGTGGACGTGGCCCAGTGGACTTATCGAAGCCTGATTGTGCCGGCATGGAATGCCACTTGCTGGTTCGCAGAAGCTGCATACAAGAGCGTCCTTCTACCCAGTGCTCAGGCAGCCTGGAACGCGATTCAAGCAGCTGCTCAGGCAACTTACAGCTATGTTTTGGCACCTTCTGGGCGTGCCCTGGCTGCCATGGCAGAACAGCTGGGTGGAGTGCTGACCGTTTGCGCTGAAGGTCTCTACGCATATATCTTACTGCCCACAGGACAGGCCGCTTGGGCTGGCCTGAAGGCATTATGTTACGGACTGGGAGCCGCTGCACATGGCACCTATGAGCACATGCTGGTCCCCGTGGCGAGTGCTTTTGCATCTGCGCTGAAAGCTTTAGGACATTGTCTGGCATCAAGCGCAGAAGCTTTGTACGGATATGTTCTTCAACCTCTGGGAAGTGGCATCTATGCCTATGTCTTGGCACCTGCCTCCCTAGCCGCACGCTCTGTTGCGGGAGCTATCTGGCATGGAGCTGGCATGGCTGTACATGCAGTTGGTCAACTTGCACAAGTTGGCTATGCCTACGTCTTGGTACCGATCGGCCATGGCATACGGGCTACTGGCACAGCTCTTTGGTATGCATCCGGTGCAATTGCCGCCGCACTTGTCCAATTCGCGCAGGTTGGATATTCCACTGTGATCCGTCCCTGTGCGAAGCTTGGATTGATCTACAAATTGGTTGTTCTTGATGTCTGTGCAGTTTGTGCTTTCAGTGAGATTGAGAATTGGATCAACCATAAGATCCCTTCCACCACTGCAGGAATGCGATTATTGCCGTAGCTGAAGGCACCTACACAACCGTACTACGTCCATGTGGCCAAGCACTGGCTGCCGCTGCCCAATCCATTGGTCAGGCAGTGCTGGCAATTGCCCAGGCGACCTAGCTTCGAAGGGGATATGTATGAACACTGAACGCATTTAACAGAGGATGGCCGGTTCACGTTAACACACTAAATGTGTGCTCCCTGCGGCATAGGAAGAAATTCGAGGGCTTGAGGAAAAGATACTCACATTGTCCAGATTCTCAGGTAAGCGGCCATGTGGTATATGCCTATGTCATTTGCCCAGTCGGCCAGGTCGGCCTGATGCATTTGGAGCGACGCATGTCGAACAGGGTTCCTGAAAGCACATGTGAGAGAGTACGAAACACGCGGTTCATGTGATTCTTGGCCATGTAGAACTCCGAAGTGCCAAACTGCCAAACCGCTTGAAGCATTGAGTTTGACGAGGCCAGCCAGGCTGCTCTTCTTGCAGCGAGAGAGGCAGTGCAGCAATGCCATGCAACCGCAAGAAGCACTGGCCAAACCGTCCCCTGGTGGCCTTGGTGCTGTAAGAATACATTTTGTGTCGGCAGTTCCTGTAAGAGTGAGATCCCAAAGCCGAGGTCCGTGTCACCATTCAAAGTCTAGTGAGACGCTAGGCCGTACATCACTAGATAGCTGTGGCGGACAGGAAGACCGAAACCATGGAGTGACATTTTCCAGGGATTCCAGACAGCAAGCGTAGCTCAGAAGGCAGCTGAAGCTCTACTCGAAGATATGTAGCAACACTGTCCACTTGTTGCCTTGACCTGTCTGTGAGAGCCACTGTGGCAGCTTCGGTAGTGCAGCTTCCAATGTACAGCTTGGTCCCTACTGCACTACGTGACGCCAGTGAGCAAGGCTCATGGCCGACATGAAGCTGTCAGATTGAAGCGGTTGAAGCTTGCGTTAGCCTCGCATCACCCTGACAGTGGTTCACCGCTATGGAACAGAGAGGCTTCAGATCCGCGAAGGCTCTGCACGCGAAAGAAGTCTTGCCAAACGCTCTGCTGCTTTACGAGATGTTCGGAGTGCACAGTTCGCCACATTCGCTGCATGTCTGGGCAACTCTCGAGTGCTGCACACCGCGGCCATCCACGACCCGAGTCCTGGCAAAGACGGGGCTTGGCCATCTCCAGGCATCGCAGCGCAAACTTGCCAGAACCTGCACACCTGCGCAGCTTTCACTCGAACCGGCATCGCCTCATACCGCATACCGTACGAACTCGGACTACTTACCAACCACGACTCAGCTACCACAAGCTAGCAGAAACGAGTCGGCAAAGATCTGACTTCACGCTCCGGCAAGCCAAGCGTTGGCTGGGATGGGACTTCGCGGTGACTTCGCCTACTTGCTTCGGCGATACTGGACACTCGCCGCGTTTCAGCTTTGCCATCGTGCACCTCAGCAGACAGAGCTGTGCAGACTATGATTGTGCTCCCTGTGAGGTCGCTTTTCCTGGGCAATGTACTGGAATGGTATGAGTTTGCTGTGTATGGTTACTTGGCACCCCGGCGCGAAGATTAGTGGAGGTCAGTCTTCACTTTGAAGCTGCAGTACACCAACCAAGTGCGCAAAGGTGGTCACCCCACATGATCTCACATGCGCAACATCAAACTTCCGGGGTACTACCTAGTGTTCTCAGGTGCTTTCCTTGGAGGACAATTTCTTCCAAGGTTCCGAGGTTGCCACATGGCTCGGTCACTCGGCAAATGACTGTTGCTTTCTGGTGCACTGTTAGCGCCGGCCATCTGAAAGCCACCTATAGTGCGTCCCGTCACTGAAGCCAGATTTATTGCACAGGCAGGCGTGTGCAGCCATGGTTTCACCTAGGCTATGCTGCGACGTTTGTTGCACGCCCACTGGGTGGCCTTGTTCTGGGCCTTGCTTGGGTCTCAGTGCTCAACAGCTCAATGCTTTTTGTAATTAATAGCCTGCAAGTCCATGCACATTCTGCAGTCTAGAGTCTGTAGCTAGCTTAATGCGAAGTTTCATGTGTAGTTTGGCATGGGGAGCAAAGATGCCTGCTGAGATCGGTGATATGTGGGGTCGGCGCACATCTCTCACGGTTTCCATTGTGGGCATGGTCGTGGGGGCCCAAGTTGTGATCGATCCTCAATCGCAAACACACACACACACACACACAAACAGTGCGGATTGAGCATGACGGCACTGGCTGCTCTCCATAATTTTCTCATGTGCTTGTGAATCTGGGTGTTTCCTCGAGCAGGTCGGCACAGTTGGTCAGGGCCTGCTGCCCAGCCGTCTCAGCAGTGGCCAGGCGAAGCACAATTGCGCGCAATTTGAACTTGATTGTTTGGAGGGCTGTGTTTCAAGACCCCCTCAATTCTCCGACTCGGTTATCTGGCATCTGACATGCCGCTTCGCAAGTATTTTGGCGACTCGCTGAACGACTTGATGTGATGGTGCCAGGCGTGGGGCGAGTTCGGAACCTGCATGCTCTTTGTCTTGCGGATCGTGCAGGGGCTGTGCACGGGCGGAGAGGCACAGTGTTTTGCATTCGTGACAGTCAGCAATCGACAACAGTCAAGAAGGCACCAGTTGCTCACTGACCACCGGACAGTCGAGACTTGCACAACCAATTTGACAAGATGTTGTAGCTCGTGCCGAATCCACGCTCCTTACATACCCCTGGTCTCCGCGAGATCAGCACTGTCTCCACGTACATCATCGAGGCAGGTTTTCCGAAACAAGGCCAAGGCCGGATACCCAGAAAGTCAAAATTTTGCGAGTTGCAAAAAGGTGGGTTCCAAGCAGACTCTGGCCCGGAGCATGTCGCTCATCTCCGTGTCGATCTACATCGGCTTCCTGCTGGCGCAAGGCGCAGTGTGGCTCGTGCAGGACATGTTGCGCTCCTTCGAACCGAGTTCGAACACAGACCTATTAGCACTGCCTATCTACACCAGAAGTGCGACAAGACATGCCATGATGAATTCATTTATGCAACGAGAGGACCAGCTCGGCCCCGATGCAATGCGACAATGGGGCTGGCGGCTTCCCTTCCTCGTCGCCATTGTGCCGGGAGCTTTCACCATAGCAGGACATCCCGGGGCCAAATTCCCGAATTCCGCAGCAACGGCAGGCCGTTTTGTGTTAAGGCTCTCATGAGGGAGCTACGAGGTGCCTGGAGGCGAGAGTTCGTGTACCGCTCAAGGACGACGGTGCTTGCGCGAATCGGAGGAGTTTGAGAAGGACCGACGAGTCGCCATTGAGGAAGGTCTTCCCAGCATGTTTTCTCCCGTTCCGTCGCAAAAATTCTGAAACCTGAATTTTGAAACGCTTTGAGAGTTGCCGTCAGAGCAGGCCACGCATCAGCCAGCTATGCCATCAGGGACGTACTGCACAGAGGCATCGGAGTTTAGAGATCAGGGCATTCCAGGGTCCCTTCCTGCTTTTTGGGAGCGACGGGGAATTGGGGCTGGGCGCAATCGAGCATTGCATCTTCTTTGGTGCCTGCTGGAATGGATTCTTCGGCAATGCCTCGTGAATCTCGTGATTCGATTGTCACGCGAGTGATGTCTCTCCAACTGGAGCATGTGGTCGCAACGTTGGGTTACCTGACCATGCTCTCACCATTGGAATTCATGGTGGTTGAGAGTTCTGCTATATGTGTGTAGTTTGCCAGTACCGCACCCCAGCGAGCAGCAGTGTGGGTTGACGACCTGCTAGGCTATGCAATCGTCATAGCCATCGGCGGTATGGTGTCTTTTGCAGCAGCTCGGACAGTGTGGGATTGCAGGTTTATGTTCCATGCAAAGCATGATCGTGCCTGGCGCGGTAGAGTTCAGGGTTGACAAGCAGAAGATACGATTTTTCGATACACGGCTGCAAGCCATGCAGAACAACAATCAGCAACAGCTGTGGTGGATTGTGGGTCAGTTTATCGCGGCAGATGCAGCTTTCGCAAGCTGTTCAGCATTGAATCTGCTGGCGCGGGCTTCAGTTCTTCAGTGTTGACATTCAACCTGCCAACGAGGGTAGGAAGTCGGGCAATCCTCAAGACGAGACGTAGTTGTTTGCCTCCTGTGTGGGATTTCGAGACCGCACCCAGGAGCCCAGACAAGGCGAATAGCTAGGACGAAGGCGAAGCCGAGCGCTTTAAAGGCGAAATGAGTGCGGGACTGTGGCGCGAGTTGTTGAATTTCGTGAGCACTGAAGGTTTCAAATTGAAAAGGAAGGGGCGGCCCGACGGGACAACGGAAAGAAGTGTTAACATTTTGGCCGAGAATATGGTCGAACATGTAACGTCAATGCTCCGCAGCGGGAACTGCAGAACCGCCAGCAGCCGCTAGATTCGCGTTGACACCAACCACTCCCTTGTCACGCCTTACGCAAGAACCCCATAGTTGTACCACACTGCCAGGGGATGCAAGGGGAGCGGCAAGCTGAATTATTAGCTCTGACACATACTTCACTTTGCCTTACTTTGCAGGTATTTTCATACAGCGGCTTGGTGTGGACCAACACATTCTTGGCAAAAGAAGGACACGACGTTCTTCTTGGGATTCACAGGGACATGTGGCAGCTGCGCAGTCGGTGCGTGTTGATGTGAAGGTGCACACCTCATGCGCTGCAAAATGGCACTTGCAGGACTTCCAAAAGATCAGCGCATGATGGCGGGTCTGACAGCCCGCGTTATTCAGATAGTGCTGGCAGTGCCTGTGGGCTGGCTAGCAGACGTTTGGGGCCGCTTACTTAGCATTGCATGGCAAGGGCATCAACTTTTTGTTGGTACCAGAATGCCAAAGCAAAGGCGTCGGCTCAGTTACCTTCCTTTCGGCTGCAGTGCAGCTGTTTGCAGCTTTCCCGCTGTTTGCGTGGTTGCAGGCCTGGTATCTCAGCCGTCAGACTCATAGCTCGCTTTTGTGCCGAATAACTCGAAAGTTGTTGTGCTGGTGGCGCATGCCTCGTGAGGCAGATCCAACGAACACCTCGGCCTTCTGCCTGATATGACGGGTGGATAGGGGTCTTCGGATGCCCATGTTGTTTGCTTCCCTTCGTCGGTCTGCTTACGATCAATCCCTTCGCCACAGTATGGGAAAAGCCATCTGCCGAGGTTGCATATGCAGCCTATGCTGTTGGTCTCTTGGATCCGTGTTGTGTAACAGATAATGTGTGCATCCTTGCCAGCATGTTTTCACACATGAGTCAAAGCATAATATTTGTTTGTCTTGCATTTGCATTAAATTTTCCATGCTGCGACTTGTCCATGCAACCTTCCGCGCATCACGCCTCCAAAGGCTTCGGGATCATTGGTGCGCTAGGCGGTTCGACTTTCAACATGCAGCTCGCCAGCAGAAGTTCTCAGCTTTGGTCGGCTCTTTGGACTCCTCGACAAATCTGCCAGGCAAAGCAGGATAGAGCACGGCCGGACTGAGCCAGGTGGTGAGACAGGTGCACACACGCACACTCGCACGCACGCACACGCACACAGACAAACATGCAAGTGCCTGCTCCTCTCAAGCCATTCAGCGTGTCAGCGCTTGTGTGTCTTGTAGCAAATCGAGCACGGCATGGAGCCGTAGCCGTCAAGTGGCGGACCGAGGTACGTGACCGAGTTGTTCCCAACCCGCACCCGCAACCTGGGAGTTGGTGTCAGCCACTCGCTGCCGAACAGTGGGCGGGTTTCAGTCCGCAGCCCGCAGCCATGCATAGGCGCGTAGCGGCGTGGAGTGTAAACGCACATCAGTTCTCAGATGATTTTGGAGCTTCACTCTGGCCAACCGGTATCGAATCTGGCAGCCTGCGGGTGAGGTTACAACGTGGGCATTTGTCTCGTCGGTGGCTTTGGCCCTGTTCCTTGGACCAAATCGCTCGCCACGGTACTGCAGCGCACAGCACCTGAGCATCGCCAGCTTTGCTTTTCACAATGTGTTTCCACATTCTCGAGGCTGAAGCATTTACAGGCACACTTCATGCTATTGGTAGCTACTTGCAGGTGACCTGCAGTGCACTGCAGAAGTGGTCGAGGTATGGGCCAGGAGGCCGTGCCACCGGTGTGCAGTTAGACGCTAAGTAACCTGCAGAATCTAAGTATTCACTTCTTGGGCTAGAAGTCGATGAACACGGCCGAGGGCTCATTTTCTTCAGAATGGTAGCCCGTAGACACCAGAAGCAACCGAAGATTGGCCAACGTCGCTCGCCATCCAAGCTTCTACACTTCTACGTATTGTTTCTGCTCGCACGAGCCCTGCACGAAGGGGCTCTGATTCGACGAAGTTGATAAAGGCAGGTCTGTGGTTTAAACACACTGCTACAGAACAGGTTGTCCATACTGAACTACACACGACTCTCCCATCATGAATGTTGGATGCGATTGCAATGTCAACTCTGGGTGACGCAAGCCCCACGTGATCTCCTTGCCATGGTCAATGACACGACCCTTATTTGTTGAGCTACTGTCGTCTTTGCCTTCGCCCTGCAGGTCTCATGTCACTGGCGGGCGCCATCACATGTTTGTGACCCGGCTGTGCATTCTCGTGCCATGTTGTGTGGAGGTGGGGTAACGTTCGGTTCTCTCTTGCCTCCGTGGTGCATGTGCAGGGCCAAGGCAAAGCGTGGCTGCTTCCCTGAGATGCGCACTCATGCAGCCTGAAGATGTCAGGACGGTCGTAGCTGGAGTTCGGCTACACCAGTCCGGGAGGGTTTGCCACTCGGCGTTCGAGCAATTCCAAACAGCAAACCTAAAATTGAACTTCCCAACCCTGATGCAGCACAGCACCGTTTTGCATCCGGGTGTGGTGCCTGGACAGAGTTGATGATGACTGACGTGTTGCGCTTCGTTTGCTCGAATTCCGTGAGACAACTCACCAGCGACGCACGACCTGGGAAAGCCTGTCACATGCTTGCAATGCCCTTCGCCGATATTTGACAGATGCGACACAAAGCCTTGCAATCTTATCCGTCCGCATCCAACACATATGTATACATTGGCGCTTGACGGGCAAAAATATTTGCTGCTCAGGTATGGCCCACGTTCGCACGAATCCGTACTGCAGACCATGTGCTCCTTGGCTCAAGCTCTGGCTGTCGGGAGCGATCGAGGGCGGGCAAAGGGCTTCGAATCGGCAGTAATGTCTTCCGCATACATTAGAAGGTGAGACTCTGCCCGTGTTGCCGCACGACCTCATGTATTGAAAGAGCCGACAGAAGCCAAAGAGTCACGAGTTCCATGGCTCCCCTGCATGGCACCAGATTGGTTCCACTCACTGCTCAGGCAAACCTGCGAGAAGACGGCAAGCCTGAAGAGCAGTTCTCGTTGGAGTCATCAGAGTCCGAGACATCCGAAGAGTGAACAAAATTGATCTCAAATGCTCACCAGCAATGTTGCGTTCGGTCTGGTCATTCGCTGTAGTCGAAATCTGAAGAAGGCTGTGACCGGATTCCTGAGAATCTACTGTAGCAGTCAACCGACTGAGTCAACACATGCCGGCCATTTGCGTGTCGATGTTTCTTTTGTGGTTGGAGCCGCAGTTGGAGCCTAGTTCTCGGGCCATGGCTGTGTGAGAGCACAGATACACGTGAGTTCGATCGCGGAGTGCAGCCACTGTCACAGGTGCTTCAAGCGTGTCCATGTTCAACGGGTCGTGTCGACTTGGAACTTGAGTTAGCAGCCTCCAACACTTAAGTGCTTGGTCTCTCCCGGACTGTGTTGAAGCATGAGCTGGCAAGCACTCTGTACCTGCACAGAACCCCAGTCATCCCTGGCTTGTGGCTTATGCTTGGAGATACAGCGCCAGCTGCACAAACCTGAAGTGCCTTCGCTCTTTCCATGGATGGCCTGCCTCTGCATTGATGCAAGATTCCACGGAAGACGTCACGCTGAAGGCAGGGCTCGAGCTTGTCTACGCAGCTCAGCAGCTTCAGTCGCGACGCATCTTGTACGCTCAGAGCTTTCGTCGGGGATCACCGTTAAGAGCAAGCCCATGCCCAGCAATGGTACTATCAGGGCAAGAAGTAGCGAGTCGTAAGCACGCAGCGCTATTTCGGTTTGAAACTCGCAAAAGGAGACAGCTGGCACAGGTCTAGGCTAAGGAGGGTGCAGCAGTGCAACATCAGATGATAGTGGACGTCATCATATGTCATGAGAGTACAACAGAACAACACATACCATTGACATAGAGTTCGACAACATGATACAACATGACATACTGAAATACCGAAACACATGGTATAAAATAAGACAACATAAGATAAGGGACAACCGTATAGTCAAACATGGGATTGCTTTAAAATTTTATAAACTATGTTATACTATATTAGGACGTATCAAAGAAGCATCAGGGTATAATACAATGGGTTAGCGCACACTATGATGCAATACCCTATAATATCGAATAATATGACAGAAGCTGAAAAACAAAGTCGTTGCAATATATGGTCATGATATACCATATTCTCTTACATGCAGTAGAGTTCTATGATGCCTTGGTATACTGCACTAGAACATCCCATTTCATATCAGAGATTTTTCTACAATTCGACTAGGCGATACTTCATGCTTTGTCATAAGATGTCATATTCATATCATGTGACAGCATAGTTCATTGGGCCTTCGTTCTTTTATTATGTCATGTGGCATGTTTCAGTTTGTATGTTACAGTATGGCATGTGGTCTCTTTCGCGAATAGTGCATTCTATCCGAATTCGTGTGTCCATGTTACATTGCATTTATTATGATTGTTCTATCATAACGCTTTAGGTCACAAGGCTTTTACATCGTACCAGAATAAAGTATAAATACTGCACGGCATTACAACTTATCGCGTTACATGTTACCAGGTCTTACTATGTTATTATGACATTGTACTATACTACATCTTGCTATACTAATGTACACTATACCGTTCGTTTCATTGCTTGCTGTATGTTACACCACATTGAAGCGTTATACTGTTAAATCGTATCTCCTACACCGTGTATAGTATGGTACAGTACGGTATCGTATACCAACATAGTTTAGTTAGTGCCAGAGTATAGTAGAGTGTACTTTACTATGTTATATTAACCTGGGTTATGTTAGATCATGTCCTGTTAGGTCTGAGAAGCCTGCTTCTCGAATATTTTACTATGCTATACTATATGATATTTTTATGTTAGGTTATACGTATAGTAGCATATTACATTACATTATATGTTTGTAGCAAATGACGCGCAGGCCTCGTCGGGCAACCCGGAAGCTCTTCGGCCACACCACAGCACCCCCGGCCCCGGGCGGAAAGGACTGGCTGCACATGGCTGACAGTTCAGGGACTGACGAAGGAGGCTTGGTAGGTGGTTGCGATAGCATGGCTGCCAGGAGGAGGTCGAGCAGGCAACTGGCCGCCGCCGTTGCCTTTCTGGCAGTCTGATGAGGCCTGTTGAAGAAGGTATAGAGCTTCTGAGAACGCTTCGCAGATCTCAGCAGACAAGGGCCATGGTTGTGGCGAATGACTTCGAAAGCGAAGCAAAGAAGCTTTGGTTTCAGGTGCTGGGTGCCACTCCGTGGATTGAGGTGATTGCGCCGCCTGGTAGAGCCCTGGCTCAGCTCCAGGCACGGGATTGATAGGGCTGTTAGAGTTTGGGACTTCGAGGCACGTGGAACACAGGTGGCACAGGCTTTCGAATCGCGCCAAGGATGCCTCTCTTCGTACGGCATGTTTCGAGATGGATAGAAAGCTGTCTAGCACATGTTTTCCACACCGTTGCAGGTGGAACTCCCCAGAAATGGTCGAGCGGAGCCTTGGCGACCTCGGTGGGTTCTGGGCCAGTTATTGAATCTGACAGCATGCCACAGACTGCCGTCACGATTTTTCTCGATGAGACTTCAGCTTGGAGCAGAGATGTCAGTTGATTCCGGTGGAGTGGAAAGATTTAGCTCGGAGGCAGCTGGGGCTCGAATGCACCGGTGAACGGAGAGAAGGCTGACAGACGAGACACCAAGAGAACGAGAAAAGGTGAGGTAAGCAAGGGGTACAGACGGTCGACTCTTGAGGATGGATACACCCCGGAGCACGTGCAGCTCTTCGTGGCGCAAGAAGGCCAGTGCCGGAGGGAAGTTTCAAAAGTTACAAGACGCCAGGAACCCACCAGATACTGTACAGATGTAGTCCCATGTTAGTTTGCTGGTCGCAGTCTTTCCTCGAATCGGCTCCTGGTCTCGGAACTGAATGCCAAGTTGCGCGTGGAGTGGAGCTCGATCCTCCAGTTGCCCTCTTGTGCTCGCGTGTACCCCTCTCCACGTCTCCGTTTTGTTGATTACTCCAATGCGCAAGCATGTCGACCCATCATAGACGCCGTGTTCAAACATCACTCGCATAAGCCTCACCGGCCCATGCTACTCCTGCCTGAAATGATGGTGTCTTGGACGGCAATTTCCGAAAACAGATCGCAGAGCTTTGGAAACGCAATGGTCACACTCGCAAGAATTCCAGGTTAAAGAGCTTCTACAATAGCATGGCCAAAATGGCCACAGTATAGACGGGCAGTAAATCCAATACCCGTATGATGTTACAAAGGAGAAGCTTGTGGTTGTAAGACGATAGTGCACGAGTATTTCCTTGCATCTGGCGATAGTTCGATAGTTTGCATGGTGGAACATGGTCAACAGTTTCTGATCCTGGCAATGACGGTACTAGGAGTTATGGTGCCGATCAGTAGCGGCAACCGCCGCAGTTGTATAGTAATCATGACATTTTGTTCCAGCATGGCAGACCTTCCGACCAAGGCAGTGAGACACTGCCGTCATGATGTTGTAGGAATTGTCGAAGAACGCGGCAACTTGTTGTTCAAGTTTTGTTTCACTGCCTCAGCATGCTAAGCTATGCGCACGAATTCCCGGATGCTGAATTCGCATCCACAGCACAAACGTCGCGTCCTCACATTGGCAGAATACCGAACTAGCTCACTATAAACTATAGCCTCGAATGTGGGAGAGTGATAAGATGTGGCGAAGCATCTGCGAGCAGTCGGAATTCGTTGGCCGGAGGTGGCAGTGAATATATGCATATAATATATGTATGCATGTATGTATGTATGTATGCTTCTATATATATATATAGAGAGAGAGTACTTATGTATATATATGTATACATGAACACATATGTACAGATGTGTAGCTGTATACATGAATGTACGTGTTTTTCATGTATATTTCTATGCCTATATGCTTTTTGCAGACGTATATACATATCTATACACATATATATACACGTACATATGTACATATAATCTTATACATGTGCTTTTGTATGAATGCGCATGTTTGTGTGTAGGTATGTATGCATAGTTGCTGCCAACCCTACAAACCTCGCCTGACCTGGTCGAGCGCGGTGGTGCTAAAAATGTATGTCCGTATGTATGTGTTTGTTTGTTTGTTTTCAGGTGAGCAGCTGGGCGAAGCACCCATCTTTGAGTCCGAGCAGCCTCTCGACCACTACCCTAAACCCTAAAACCCTAAACCCTAAAAACCTAAACCCTAAGCCCTAAACCCTAGTGTAGCTTCATGGTGACCGAATGGTTTCGGTTTCGCTTTTAGCGGCCCCATTCTTCTGCACTGAGCTACTAAGAATCTAAGAAGGTACGGCCGAAGAGAGCCAGCAGCTGCTTGCGGAATGCCAAGGTTCTGGTCTCTGGCTTTCCCGGGGGAGATGGTCGCCGTTCCGCCAAAGCCGTTGCCGAACAGGAGCGCCAGCAGACATCGCAAGTCTCTACGGAGCGAGAAACTGAGTTCTTCTCGAAGTCGTAATCATGTGGTCGCGGTTTGGATCAGGATTTGCCGAGCTCGTCTCTGCATGAAGCGAGCAGCAGCACAAGGTGGTCCCAATGCGCCCCGGCACGAACTACTCCTTGCAAGCTGCAAGGCGAATTCTCGGGTCCAGCTGCTTTGCACCAAGGTGCGTATCCAGAGCCTTCGCGTGCTAACCAGGAGGCCATTGTTGACTCTAAGCATCCTGGCAGCCTTGTCCTTGACTCGCAATCGCTGAGGTTGAAACGTGGTCGAGATGACGGCGTGTTTCTGGGGAGGAAGTTGTGGAACGACACGGACAGGGCAGGGGGGAAGGGATTGCCAGAAGGTATTGCAGGGGAGTCGGACCCTCGCAGATCCCGGGACAACATGACATGCTGACTGAGGGCAAGGGGGGCTGGCATGCAGAAACCAAGCTGAGGGAGAGGCCTGAAAAAAGTGCCAAGTCAAGTGTTGGAGCTTTGTAGCACGGCGGAGATCTGTTGCCAGGACTTCACAGACTGCATACTGCGCTCGGAGGATGGCTTGGAGCAAAAAGCACACAAGGTGCAGCGGTGGGAAATAGGGCCGCTTGGAGAGAACAAACCACAGAAGCAAACAGCATTCTGTCTAGATTTCCTACAAGAAATCCCTCATTTATGCTAGGATACCTGTGGTTTCAACATGGGCAGGCCATTCTTGCAAACGCGTCGCCCGTCTTGAGCCGAATGCTGCGGTCTGCGACCAAGGCCTGCCTGAGTGGAACTGCACAGAAAAAACGGTTTAGTTTAAGGGGAATCTGTTCCGATCTTCATGATGTGATTGTGTTGGCGGGGATCCAGGAGCTAGGGCAGCACCCAGAACAGAAACTGGAATGAACTGGATGCTGACGGGGATTCATTTCCGACGCGTTTGAAGGCGCCTGCCAAGCTTGACTCAGCATAGCTTACCTACCGAGCACATACACCAGAGCAAGAAGCCCCTCACCACTTCAAAGCCTTCAGATGCAACTTGACAGCTTTCTAGCTGCTTTCTGGGCGCAGGAAGGCGAAGTTACGCTTCCTTGCAGTGGTGAGGTGGTGCGGGCTTTGCTGCACCTCAGCTGACCTGTGTGCCCACAGTAGGCAGACGATGAACGAAGTAAGGCTCCGAAGCCGTTCTTTGCCACCTGCAGGTGAGTCTTGAATGTGCCATTTGCTAGCACTCGCACGCACAGGGCCTGGGCCAGTTGTTTGCAGGAGCACGGCAAAAAAGAGTAACAGGTAGAGTAGCAGAGTCAGTAGAAATCGCCTTCGCTACTTGACTGAGCTTCAGGAAGCACTGCTACGGGCTGTTCCCTGACATCCGCGCCCTGAAAGTTCAGGCTGCAGTGGAGTGAAAATTCTCGACACAAGTTCAAGCAAGCGAGATGGGGCCCGGCCAGGACGTGGTATCCCTTGTGGAACAAGCTCATGCCTTGGAGCTGACTTCCTTATCTGAGGACGTGTGTGTACTGGAGCCTGGTAGTCATTGAGTACATATTGCTGTCGCCACTGTTTCTGTTTCATCCGACAGATTCCCGGCAGGATGCTGCGGTTGCTGCCACGCAGTGCTTGACCCCGGAGACAGTTGTCCCTCTGATGCGAGGCTGGTTTGGTTGTTGATGCTGCAGAGTGGGATGGGGACATCGCCTTCCTGTTTCGGCCGGGGTGTTGTGATTTCAAGCTAACTAGACGTCCGATGGAATCCCGCGCAAACTTGTTTGCCGTTCTTCTGCCCGCCCTCATCCCCAACAGCGGCTTTAGCTTGAGACCCCTACAAGGTGAGGATTGACACTTGCAAACACACAAGTGGATAGCAGACAGGGTCACATGTTTATTGGCCTTGTGCTTAACTTACTATCAACAACCAAATGTTGCATGTTCGAGTTCCCTGTGCATCGTTTTGGTAGCTTGTTTTAGCTGTTTTGTAAAGACACACATGCCTGCTTCTTATGCAAAGACGCAGACCACCCTGTCGTTTGTCTATGATGCAGCAACATCACGTGTTTTTCAAATCTATCTCTTTGGTGCCTGTGGTACCTGTGAAGGAGTTGCCACCGAGACTTTGAACTCACTCTTTCGGAGATCCGGGGATATGCTCAAGGTCAGACATGACCGTGAACAAAGTGGTAGACCTTCGTTTCCCCGCTCTCGACAGTCGTAATGCTGCACAGTCGGCCGACGTCTTTCGCCTCATTTTCGAGCAGAAAGACACCTGCATTCAGCTACGATCGACCGGATGTATGCACTGCACAGCTTTGCGAGGACTTATGCCATGTAACCCTGAAGGCTTTCGGTCCCTTTTTTCACCCGTGGCAGTGCCTTGCACCAGGCCTGCGCGCGTTCTACAAAGCCGGGTCGCTGGTTGAAGAGTGGGACAACCTGGTGCGACAGGTGCGTGCAAGACAGGACAGCCCTGCAGCTGCGGCCAGAAGAACTTCTTGACACATCGAGACAGTCGGGAGCCTTGGCTCCTGTTGACTGCACCGAGCCAAAGCCAAGTTCCTTGTATATCTTATGTAGGTTCGGAAAGAAGTGGGACAGAGTGAATGAATACTTTGTAGAACCGAGGAAGTTAACAGTCAGCCAGTTATCCCTGGATGCTGCACAAGTTCCACCGTCATGCAGGACCTGTCGCATGCTGCTCTTCTTGGGCTATGACCCTGCGCTGCTGGCAAAGAACTCAACCAGTTTGCCTTGGGCTCTGTGGACGGCAACACTGTGGCTCGTGTGAGCTTGGGTTTGCATGCTCTGCTTGGTTTTCATACCTTTCCTGTGTTGTTCTGATACCAGGGCTTCACTCAGATGACCTCGAACTCCCGCATGTACAGATTTGGGAGACGGTAGAAGCGCATGCAGCAAAAACCGCGCATCTCACCGGCATTCTTTGTCTATGACCAGACGTTCCAGTTTTCTTACAGCTCATGGGCAAACAACTGGGTGAGCAGGATCATGTGTCTCCTTCCATATTGTCGACAAGTCAAACTGAAGTAAAATCACGACAAGTAGGATCTAGAACGCTGACAGATCAGGGTGAGATGATGAGCAATTCCGGCAGCTTTCCAGCCCTGCCATATTTGCATGGCTGGTACTACGCCAACCATCTCATCGTGGCAGTGGCCTGCGACGAGCGCCGGGTGAGGACTACGAACGCGTCCAAGAGGGCGTCCTGTCCAGCGTTTCACAGACAACCTCGTCTAACATCCCGTGCTTTGCATGGAGCAACAAGGCAAAAACTGTTTCGCCGTGCTTGCTTGCCTTGTTGCGCCGCAGTCTAGGGGAAAATGACAAATACCGAGCAGAGCTTTTTTCGAGGGATAACCTGGTGCGCCAAGTCACTTCTGGTTGTCGTCGTGATCCTGGTCTCAGGCTCAACCCAACCCCCATCCTTGCAGACGGTCCGCGAACTTGCGCGTGGCCTCGCATGGCGATGACACCCCGACGTGTGCTTCTACTGCTGTGCAACTTGGCGATCTAGCGGATGGGTCTTGTGGCATGAAGCGAATTCCTTCCGGGTCGAGCTGTAGTCGAGCTCGACAGGCGTGCTGCCATGATGGTGGGCTCGTAGATGGCACAGATATTTACACGGTGTTACAGGATTTTACACAACCAGTTTGCAGATCTGTCTCAGGCACCACGGGAATGTGTTTGGCTGCATCCTGCCGTGCAGACGGCGAGGCACCCTAGTGAGCCCTAATGTTGTGGCTTCGGCTTTGCTAGACTGCACGAGGGAGAACATCGTGTGACCTCTCAAGTCGATAGCAGGATCGGAAAGTCTGAGCACTGCAGCTCAGCTGTCGGCACAGATCCATTGCACCAAGTCCCGTCAGGCTTGTGACTCCGAGGACCAAGCACTTCTTCAGCACGATAGCAACCCCAGGACTGCCTGAGCGAATCCAGCCCTGCAATTGATTTGTCAAGAGAGGCTAAGAGGCAGCAGCATCCTTGAAATAGCTTCCCGGAGCTATTTGCAGCAGAAGAGCACAGCAGGAGTCTGAGCAAATAGCCCGGTTGTCGTTGATTTGCAGTCGCATAGTTCGTAGATGGGCCACTGATGTGGGGTGAGCCCAGAAAGAAGAAGTGCTTGCCGTGGCTAGTCTACGTGTTTGTCTACTTCATCGGCAGGTTCAACATCCTCCAGGTCTCCCAGACAACAGTGCGAAAGGCCAAACGATGTGCAAACGAGCACTGCCCTCTGCGCTGTACGTCGAGGTAGGTGGAGGTGGACAACTGGCACTCCTCTCATGCCTCCGAGGTACTTTACAAAGCTCGCATCTGCCAACCTTTCCAGCGATTACAGGCCTCTTTCTCGATCTGGAGCATTGGTCTAGACTGGAGAAACTAGGGCTAGATACCGGGAGAGGGAGAAGTTCACATGTCGTAGAACGTGGTCGGGGCAGCTTCAGTGTCCTTCAGCTTATCTTTCGCATCTCTCCAAAGCCCCAAACACTAGGAAGGTGTTTAGCGGCCGAGGGACCGAACCAGTCCCTGAAGCCTCAAGCCCCGGAGAAGAGATACTAGGCAAACCTGCTAGTGAGCTTTTCCTGGCTTTTCCTGCGCGCGAGAACTAGGCAATAGGCAATAGATGTTTTGGTAACGGAAGAGTTCACGCGACATCGCGCAACGGTTCGGCCCAATGTGCCAGACCGTTGGCAGTTCCCAGGCATGAAGGCATCTGGCTCGAGGCATAGGTTGACTCCAGGCAAGCATCACTCCCGCTTGACCAATAACCCACGGAGAAGATTGAGTCGTGGAATGCCTTTCTGACCTGCAATCATCATGCTAATATTGTTCAGTTTTAGTTAGAGTCGAGGCTCCACGATGGGATACTGGAAAGGCCATGACGCAACTGTCAAAGCTCGGCCAATTGTCGAAGCCTGTGGATTTAGCAAGACTTACTACTTCCAAACTTCGAAGACAACCTCAGAACTAAGAAATATGCAATTCGGGACAGCAAACGGTGAAAGAGATCACCTAGCAGTCCTGGTCCTGGCCCTAAATGCCCAAGAACCATTCCAGGAGCACCCTTGCAACTGCTTAGGCCACGCCATGAGTCCAAAATTCTCTCCACACCGTGGTGGGAGTATGTTTTGCACCGCAGAACTGAGAACAAGAACGGCACATGGCGACACAGCGGTATTGTGGCGGGAGCACGATTTCGGGAAGCGGGAAACGCACAGGGGAAGACGATTTGCACCCAGAACACGCACCGTCGAGGGAGTACAACCACTTAGCACGGCTCTGGTGATTTCCAGACCACGTCGACTGGGGCGGGAGCACGATTTCCACGCAAAATCTGACCACGGCTCTGGTAGCGAAGCGAGATGTATTGCATTTGCGTTTTTCGGCGGACCAGGCCGCAGCAGGCCAGGATTGGAATGATTATATGATATGGTTTTGGATCTGCCTCCCGCCACAACGGGAGCTGTGCAACAACCACATCCCTTCACCCTAAGTGTAAGAGACCTGTGAGAGCCAGAAAAAGCATGAGAACCGGTAATGTTACGAATAAGTGTCACTACTTTTTTTATCTCCGAGTTCCTGCGCGATGTGAGGCCGTGGAGATATCGTAGGATGCCGGCAAGCGGCTTCCTGCTTGCACTTTGCAGCTTCGGGTTGTATGCTCACTTGTTTTGTCTCATGTGCAAGTACCAGGTTAACTGACCTGACTTTCTTGGTTGCTACTTTCACTGGCTCTGCGACTGTAACAGCACTAACGTCGCAAACTTCGAGAATTATGATGATTAGGATGATGGTGATGGTGGCGTTGGTGGGGACAGTGTTTATATATATATATATATGTTGTTGCAGCTGGTGCTTGCCACAACGACCTCTTATGCAGCGGATGTAGAGCCAAGTCTCGCCTTGAGCTGAGGACGCAACATGGTGATCGGTGCGGGCATGGGCACCACGGGCACGCACAGCACCTTAACTGAAGGCAGTGCAGTTATAAACCACCTCTCTAAGGAAGGTCGCTTGTCAAGAACGCAGAGGCTTAAGGTCAGCTCCGAGCCAAGGTGTGGTGGTCGCTTTGGAAGAGCTCGGACTGAAAGGACATGACACATTGCATGAGCAAGCAAAGTCCGAGGTTTTGCACCCTGAAGCTTCTTCCGGGCTGCGCGCAGGATACCATTTCAAGGATGCGCGAGCGTCGGCCAACGAGCACGCCAAAGAGCATGGGCTACCGGACTACGTCGTCCCGATTGTCGAGCAGCTGAAGCAAAATACGACTGCGTGTGTCTTGATTTGCAAGACCGGAACTAGGCACCGGACACCTCCATCGTCAACACATTGGATTGGATTGTTTTGCGAGAACTTTGCAACAGCTTTAAGCTTGAATATTGTGCAGCTGCGCTTGTCTTGGATTAGATTTTTATCACTCTGATCCTGTCCGGGTTGGTGTCGGCAGACTGCCCGTGCTTCTCTCCCGCGCGCTGTAGGCTATGGTGCCATCGAGACCTTTGACTTCAGCACACTTCCCGACAACGTCGAGTATGCCTCTTGGCCCGATTGCTCTAGAACCGACATGACCACTCGAGCAGTGCGTCCTGGCCGAGCATGAGCGATGATGCGGAGTAGCGAAGTTCCACGCCACGGCACCTGGTTGACCAGCAGGTGAGTGACACACCCTTCACGGAGCTTTTCCTGGACATTTACACGCAGTTCCCCACGGCCAAGGTAGTGCTGACAACGAGGCATCAGAGTACAGCTTGTGAGCAGGGAAAGCTGGCAGCATGGTCAGTGGTTGTAGCAAGATCAATCGATGGCCGCCCGCTTCGCGATTGCCCTTGTCTGATTCGCAGCCTGCGGGTCGTAGTGGACTTGCATCTTCCCAGAACTCGTACCGCTAGACGGCGGTGACAGCAACAGCAGCAGAAGCAGTGGCAGCAGTCCCTCCGCCG
This sequence comes from Symbiodinium sp. CCMP2456, assembly GCA_905221635.1. Lineage (NCBI taxonomy): Eukaryota > Dinophyceae > Suessiales > Symbiodiniaceae > Symbiodinium > Symbiodinium sp. CCMP2456. Next base: position 76,889 of record CAJNDV010011570.1, read on the forward strand.
GCCGAAGAAACAGCATAAATGAGATAGTAACAAGCCCTGACAACGGCAAATTATCGAGTCTCTCGCCTCTAGTCCCTGTAGCTTCTGTAGTGGTTCTTTTCGGTGTCTGACGAAGTGTTAGACGGCCGCGCGGCTGACAGACCTCTGAGTCCGCGAGAGAGAGAGAGAGAGACAACGGCAAATACCACGACAACAACAACCGCAACAAAATATATAGCAGCAGCAGCAAGAAGCAGCAACAACAACAACAACAGCACCAGCAATAACAGCCACAACAACAACAGCACCACAACCACGACAACAACAACAACAACAACCGCAACAAAGTAGCAGCAACAACAACAACAGCAACAACCACAACCACAGCCACAGCCACAGCCACAGCCACAGCCACAGCCACAGCCACAGCCACAGCCACAACCACGACAACAAACTAGAAGCAACAGCAGCAACCAGACACTATCAAGAGCAGCACAGAACACATCGGCAACAAGTAAGAGCAGATTGCAGCAACCAAGAGCAGCAATGGCCGTCGCGCAGTAACAGCTGCAGCAGCAACAGCAAAAGCAAGCGGCAGCTGTGAGGAGGGACAAGCAGCGACATCTTCAGTACTTCTCCCGCCAAACCTGGCGTGAATTAGTCCCCCCATTTCTGTGTTCTGATATTGAGGCTCTTTATGTTTTCTGGCGAGGCCTAGCCTGGATTGGGCGAAGAGCCGGAAAAAGCATGCGAATTCCCCACCGCCGGTAGCTGCCTCAGAGTTTCAGTCCCAGGCCTTGCCATGAGACACTAGCAAGATCTTGTTTGTTATGCCAGCACCTGCTCTTGTGTGGCAGGGGAATTCACGTCTTTGCAGTATCATTCTTTCTTTGAGCTTGGGGTTTCTTCTGGTCTCTCCTTGGTCTCTGCCGTGCTTCCCAGGTTCTTAGGCCGTGCGGCCTGGCAGGTGTGAAAGATTACGCAGAAACAGATCTTGATGCTTGCTTGCATGAAGGACCCTAAATCCCGACCTAAACCCTGAACCCTACAGCTGCACTACGAGGGAAAAAACTGCAGCGCAGCTTTGCTACGCTTTGATTGTGTTTGATTTCTGGGCAAACCACCACTTTGGGATACACGGGATCGCGACTCCGTGACAGCTCAGGCAGCCATGTTGGACTCTTACAACGACCTGGTTAGATGTGTTGTCCCTCCGGGAAACCTGCTGGAGCACCGACCTTGGACGAGCAAGAACTCTTTGGATCATGTTTTCGGGGTAGTTGTCGGGCCAGGCGGTGCTGTGTGCTAGACCCACAAGATTCTATCAATTATATTTTGGGCAAGGAGGTGCTGCTTAAATCCGAAGGGCTGTCCTGTAGGATCAACGAGAAAAGAGGTAGCACATGGCTAGCAATTATATAGATGCTAGAGCCGCCGCCTGCGCAGGGTCGACTTGTTTCAAAACGGAACCAACCTCACGGAGACGTTGGCCTCCTTCCTGGACAACAGACTAGAAGGCACGGGACCGTGGAGCATTGCAGGAATTACAATGAACCTTGTGCTCGCCAGGACGGGTGGAGCACTCCAGGGCCGTCAACGTGAAGAAACATACAGTTTGAGTAGTTCAGCTTCTGACATTTTTGAACGAGTCTGGACTGAAGGACTGTTGAGCGCTCGCGCGCAAGAGATATCAGTCCTGTTTCTCGCAACTGTCCTCCGAAGGAGGCATTTCCTTCCCAATTGCCAACTCGCAAGCCGGATGCTGTGTGACAGCTTCATCGTTCCCGAGAAGTGTGAAGGCAACATCCTGGATTACATCAACAAGTAAACGCAACGCGGCCTGTTGATGTGGTTTTGAGATCGCATTTCTCGTGAACAACCCTACCTCCTCTTCGAGAGAGGAGTGTAGCTTTTGGCGAGTGTATGTTTTTTTCCCGTTACACAAACTAATGACTCCGGGCATTCCTCGCTCTCAATACTCACAAAGGATTTCTTTCAATACATTTAAGACCCTTTTGGATATGAGTGAAACATTCAGATATTTCATAGCATTTCTAGAAAAAAGACCCAGCATATATTCCGAAGACACGAGACACAGATATATTCCAAAGACGCATTGAGAAAATATTAAGGGGGGGACGTGGACGCTTTACGAAGACGCATTAGAATATTGAGAAGAGAATTATATATTCACGATGTTTGATTGAATATAATTTTTGTAAGATTTGTCTAAGATTTTACCTTGATCGATATAAGTAGGTAGGAGTCCGGATTCTCAGGTGGTATGCGACCTAATTTTCGCGGATCTATTTGTATTATTCGAGAGTTACAAGAAATGATTTTTTATTTATCGTGTGCGTTAGAATATTTTTAGACGAAATGAATAGGTTATGAAGATTAAGGCATATGAATATATATGATTAGAATGAGGAGCTATCTATTATTCTTAGAATTCGAAATAAATGAAAATATTTAGAATAAAAAAAGAATCGTATTAATTTCATCTAAGATTATATCTGTGGAAGTTAGCATAGCGAGAATTCTGATTTTAACTTAATTGATATTATAAATTATTCTCTACTTATTTATTAATATAATTTAATATCTTAGAATTTATAAAAATTTCGAGAAATATATAAGATTATATATAAGAAATTTGATTTATGCATTAATTTGTCATAATTCTAATTGAGATATTTTCTTTATTTATTTATATCTGATTTCTTACCATTAATTATAAGATATTTCCATAAATTCTAAATATATATTTATGATATGATTATTTGCCTAATATAATATTTTTCT
>CAJNDV010011581.1:0-20461 GCA_905221635.1 Symbiodinium sp. CCMP2456
GTGAAGTGCAGCCGGTTTTGTGACCACTTGACTTCTTTCATTTGAGCTTCTGCTAAACTGATCAAGTTTTGTCCTGTGGGCAGGGCCACCGCATTCTGTCAGCAACGAAATTTGGAGCAGTGTTCCAGCTGGGTTGAAGGAGTGCGTGCGGATTGTTAAGTGTTCCTTCATATGTTATTCCCGTCCGTGGAGGGGATGGGAATTACATCTTCAGACGTGCGGGAGCCCTTGTCGGTCCAGAAAACAGTCTGCAGGTTTCGCGCAGGAAGGAGGCACTCACGAACTCCTTCGAGCGCTTCGACAAGACCGCCGTGCCTTAGCACTTGCTTGGGGCTGTGTTGAGATGACGGAATCATAAGATAAGTGTGCACCTGCAGATGCATGTTAGATGATTTTCCATCAATTATACATATGTATATGTATATGTATATGTATGGGCTGTGCATTCGCAGCCCCAAAGTCGATATCAAGGAATGAGTCCACTATGGCACCGCATTACCCGCCCAACATCTCCTTGCTCGTGCAATCACGGAATACGCTTTCCAAGGTTCTGCCTACAAACTTTGCCCGATGTCACTTCATGATCATATGCTTGTGACCTCGTGTTCTACATATCTTCGTAGGCTCACCACGTGCCCAACAACCATTCGAATCAGATTGTGGATGTTGCTGTGTGCAATTCATATCTTCGCCGCATGATGTCGATTCGCGACAAGATTCCTTCCTGCAGTTTGCTACTGCAAAATAACCGAGTAAGTACTTATGCGACATGTAAAGAACCGTTTGGGTCCGTGCCCCCGCCGCCCGGTGCTGGATTATCGAGTGTGTTACTGGAGGGGCTACAGCAAGTGATGCGTTTGTTTCCATATCTCCTTTCACTTCGATGGGCCACGAGGGGGCATGACTTGAATGGATGACCCGCAGGAGCAGGGACTTTGGATTCCCCCGAACTCCAAAGAAACTTATTCGGACGACAGTGTTCTTTTCCTGAGTGCTCTCGGTACTGTAAGATGCTTTCCAGCATAAGGATCGTGATGAGAGAATGTCCGCCCAAACATGTGGACACCCGAAGTTATTCTCAGCAGTCACCGTAACTCAGGGTATGTCTCATCCGCTTAGTCTCAAAGCTAGAGAGCAATTTGCATGATCGCTGGCCTGCTCGAGAGGGGATTGTATAACTGGTTGAAAGGTGCGTCCAACCCAACAGCCCACCGTGAACGAAGCAATCCATCGCCTCAGCACCTCCAACCTCACTGCAAAACCTCGAAAGACGCAACAGAGCCCGAAAGAAGTAAATCCATCCTGAGCATATAGAAACCCTACAGTGCAAAACGACATGATGCTGAACTCAACATGGCCTTCAAGGTATTCTTCCTAATTTGAGAACGAAGATCAGCTCCTTAAGGTAACTTGTGTGTCCCGGCAAGGCCTACGCTGAGCCAGCCCCACACATGGAATCAGTTGCTAAACCTCTAAGCCAATTCTGGCTGAGCTGAAACTGCTCCGCCAGAAGACCCTCAAACCTCAGTGCAAAACAGTGCGTGCTAAGAGGGCAAGCCGGTGGTGCTCGAGCCAAAACCGCACCTGCGAGCTCGTGAAGCAGCATTGCATTGTGGGAGGTTTGAGAGTCCAACAAAGCTCACCGGCTCCTGCAAATCCAGACGCCAATCGAAGCAAGCATCCGACAGCCCTCGACGTTGCCAGTTTTACATCAAGACGAAGCAGTCGCAGCAGCTGACCTCCAACCTCCAGGAGGCTGCTGGCTTCAAGCAGGACGGGGCTGGTTGTCGGGCTCCGAGATGCTGGGGCGGGCCAGAAGGACCCAGGCTTGGGATTCCCGCAGGTCCAGGACTGTAAGGGCTTCAGGCAACTAAACACGGCAGGCGAATATGTAGGCTGTTGCGATTTGAACGGTTGGGGTTTGGGTCGGTGTCAGCCAGGTGTCAGCGGTTTTGTTGCTGCAGCTGCAGCCGCAAAGTTGGAACATGCGCATCCAAATTTGCAGGACCCCTTAACATGGACAAACCCGTCTTCTAACTTTTTGTTCTTCCAACTCCGAAACCTTCCAACTTTTTGCTTGAATGGGCATGGTATCGGTCCTTTGGTGGAAGTACCAGTCATGGCTTCCGCAGAACACAAACTGTGAAGATTCGGGTTTGAGGACTGATTGCATTATGGACAGGGCTCTAGGAAAGCATGATCCAGCAGAAGCGCTTGGGCTTGCAAGTGCAGGGTTCAATCTTGCTGTAAACGACCTTCGTGTCCAGAGTCTACAGTTTGACCGTTACAGGATCTTCTTCTTCGGTTCGGTCAATGTCGCAGTGAACGGTTTTGGAGTATTACGGCTTTGCTGCTTCAGGTGTAGGAGGGTTCAATGTTCTCACGTGTCGGGTTCATTTTGCTCGACTTTTGTCCAGGTTGGCTTAGCCATTCCAACACATCCTACACCATTGAGGTGAAGCTAGCGGAATAACAACGCCCCGCGAGAAAACAATTCCCACTACGATTGTTATTGGTGCCAGGCGCGAGTTCTGGGTAGAGCCTGCAGGTGGAGTCTCGGACCTCTTCTTGTAAAAGAAGTAAGCGCCGATGTAGCAGCAAATGCAGACCAGTGTACCAGTTTGACAGAAGCCCTGACGACCCCTTAGACAGATCACACAGGGCACAAGATTTGTAGGAGGCAAAGTCGCAGAAACAAGCTACAGAACGACCACTCACATGCATCGGTAATGGCAGAATGCAAGCGTGAAGGCCCCAGGCCAACCCCAACTCGCACGAAAACTTCGACAGGACATGGTGTACTTCTCTGGTGCCGAAGGTTCGCCGGCTTACAACAAGGCCCGAGAATTCTCCCAAAAGATCTCCACCGTGGGCGTGGATGGCCGCAACAAGGAGTCTTGGCTTTCGTATTGGGTGAGGGCAGCGAGCTCCCTTGTCAATTAAAAATCCCATGGCTCACACGTAGAGACATGCTTGAAGCCAGAGAGAGAGAGTTAAAGAGAGTGGCCCGGGTACAGTTACGGTCTTGAACACCTCCAAGCTTGACGGCCGCAACGTCTCGTGGCCCCAAGGAGTGGGGGCGAGCCTCCCAGGACTTTGAGGCCGCAAAGGAGCTCCTGAAGGCCTTTGGGCGCAGTGGAGCCCGGGTGCCTGGGTTTGGCGAGTTTGCGTGAAGGGACGTGGACGTAGAGCTGTCCGCTATACCCGGCTGTGAAGAGTCTCGAGGGTACTCCCGGTCGGGCTCACGAAACCCAGCTGTGGAAGCGCAGCTGAGATCACCGGACGCAGTCGGTGGGTTTTCAGTCGCACAGGAGTGGAAGGAGCTCGTGAAGTTCTGAGCTGGATTGGCTCCGGTATGTTTTTAACGTCATATGACTTACCGTCTCAAGACCATTGTACAGATCCTCGATGCTGCGCGGACAAAGGCCCTCAAAGACGAAGACGCCTGAAGCAAGCGTGTGGATACACGAGACGAAAAGTGCTTGCACCTTTGTGCCGTCGCAGGCAGACCTACATAGTGCATCCTGCAAGCCGTGATCCCGAAGCCCTATGTATGGACCTCGACAGAATGTGCGGTGTGATCCCGTCCCTGTGAATCAGAAGACACCTACAGGTAGCAACGAGTATTTGCTAGTAAAGTTCGAAGAGGCACCGGTGCCATCTGTCGCTTCGCAAGCTGGATTTCAATCTTCAGTTCTCAGACACGGCGACTGGGAGACGGTTCAGGTTCTACAAGCAGTTCATCGGGGTTGTGAGATGCAGTGTTGGCTGTGTACATGAGTCTCGGACCCGGGGGCACTTGACCAGATACTGCAAGAAAATACTTTAGGATTTCCAGCTCGTGTGAATCTCAGTAGCACTCACGAAGCATTGCTTCATCGAATGCTGTTGAGATTCTCAGACTGTGGCATACTGTGGCTACCGGCTACGACCGTAGAAGGTGCTGAGACCGGCAATGAAGCGAGACGAGCGAGGCTCGCCAGAGACGTCCACGGTACCCGCTAGATCCGATCTACGGACGAGCATTCCGACCTTTGTGTGTGCGTGTGTGTGTGTGTGTGAGGCCTCTGAACATCATCCGTGTTCTCACTGCATGCGCATTCGGCCTCCAGTGGGTTCATGCCCTTGGGCTCACGGTTGGGAGCTGATGACGAAACGGCAGACCTTGGCGAATAAAACAGCAAGACCGTCGCTTGATGATAGGCCTCCGGAAAGTCGAGCTCTGAACGATTGGTGCGGTTTCTGATCTGTGTTGGATGTCGATTCCGTGTACCGATGCGAGTTTGGACCTACTATAGGCTCTTGCCGCCAATCCAATGGCACAATGAATGAAAGGGTCCCACCAAGTAGCCTATGGCTCTGTCGCCCACGAAGACTTGGCTCACATGAGACTCTTTGTAGTGGCATCCCTGACGTGGCCTTACAAAGATCTTTCCCAACAGGCCAACGACCATGCCGAAGTTTATCGCATACTCTGAAAGTGCTGTTCCGCTCGAGCTACTTCCGTTGTCCCTCCTAAACGATGCAGGATCGTCCTGCAAGGCCCATTCAAAGCCTGACGAAGCAAGCACTGCATCCTCTTCCATCTGAAGCTCGCGCCCTGATAACCGAATCTCCACCTTCACATGTCAAACCGATCGAGCAAACCAAACTGGAGAGGAAGCTGTGATTCTCATCTACAACAGTAAAAAAACGTTAAGTGCGCCTCGCATCACCCTACAGTCATGACACTTGAATGCTGCAGATGCGAACATCATTTCTCGGCTCAGACGAGCCGCGCGGCTTCGGGATGCTTCGATGGGGGGTTCCCAGGGGTGCCGATGGCAGCGTCGCCTATTCTTCAGGCCGTACTGTTGGTATCGACTCTCCACATCTTGCTGTTGGTATCGATGCCTTTCATAGTTCAGGGCAATCAGCAAGTTTCCTGCTCGCTTGGCTTTGGAATCCGAGGGTCAACTCGGGACGTGAATGCATTTGGATCCAAGCATTGGGTCTGTGATGCTCCGCACATTTATTGATTCGCGCACGCTCCATTCCAGGGCCTCGAAAGCACTGAATGGGGCCGGGGTTGGAGACTCGGGGAACCCGCTGAGAAGGTGCGCATTCGCCGGCGCACGGGGCTGCAGAAGCCATCGAAGCGGAGTCTGAACCCGAAGCTCATTAGGCTGGGACCAGGGATTTGCGAAGCTGCCTGGTTTCAAGGAGGTACAGCAATGACATGCCCAAGGCTTGTTGTCCATATTCATGAGGCAGTGCTGAGTCCCAGATTTTGCTGACAGGATCGAGGACGATGATGGCGAGGACGACGATGACGCTCACCAAGAAAGAAAAGGAAAGACGACCGCATAGGGCGTTGAGGGACTTGTCTTTGGCGGCTTCGCATCATGGATTGCCTATGGTCCTATATGGCTTGCAATGACAACCGTTTGGTCGTGTTCATCGGTCACAGCAGCAGAGAGCGCGATCTGTGAAGTGACTCAGGAACTTTGGTTAGGTAGCGCGGTGTTGTTTAATGGGTTGTTGCCCATGCCTTTATAAATGAAAAAGGCGTGGTTGCGCCTACTCATCGGATGTCATGGAGAGGGTGTTCGCGACAGCGCCATAAATTCGCTGGCTTGCGGGCTAAGCTTTGAGTTTCCTGTGATTACATCGGGATGTTGCGCAAAATTGCTACTTGTAAGGAAGTTGTGTGGGTTGTGGTGGATTGTGCATAGCAAACAAAGAACAATACGCATGCTCTCATGGTTTCGTCCTCTGCCAGATGCGCAGCTAAGGATGACTATTGGTTGCCAAAGGTGCCCAAGAGAATTAGTCCCGAGGACTACCTGGCGTCTGCTGCAAGATCTTTCAGAATGGTTTTGGTTTCGTTAAAGTGTATGTGGTCATGCAACACTTAGGTCCGTAGCTTTGAATCCCTGTTTCTTGTCGCTTCAGATGTCGTGTTGCAAAGGCAACATTCTTTCGTGCCATGCCAACAAGATGACAAGTGTTTTCAGTCCGCGGCTTCGTGTAAGGAGTCAGGCTCATGCAGCGCAACACAATCTATAGGACGAGCAAAGGATTTCTACGGAACCCAGAACCTTGGCAACATGATCCGGCAGGAGCAGAGAAGAATCGATGCGACGGACACTGTCGAGAGACTCTTCCATGTCTCGAAGCGAAGGCTTGCAGAGTGCGGGATGGTTGCATGCCGAAGCAGCATAGGCGTAGGAGCTCAACGGCTCGTCCACCGCAGCTTCCCTGCCTCGCAGGATCGCCTGCATGCCGCGATGGCGGAAGCTTTTCCTTGTTGCAGCCAGGCGTTACGAAATCAGGCCTGCGCATGCTGGAATGAGACATCTGTTCGAGTCGAGTTTTGAAGCAACAGTACAGCGAGCTTCCCACATCAGCCGGTCCATGATCATGTCATGTTCTGTATTCCCGAAACGTGCTGCCCTTGCAGGCTGCACAGACTGCAGGAGGCAGCCGACATCCTGCTGCAGGGTAGGACTTGATTAACTTGGACTGGATGACCGCAAGTGTCACTTGCTGATGAGTGGCAGTCTTGTGCCGATCTCGTGTCCCTGAGTGTCTCTCTAGGTTGTCTTCCCACTTTGTAGTTTGCAGGTACACACTTGTCACGACTAGTGCACACCACTCTATGCAACCACACAAGCATGGTCAAGGCCTGATCCGGTATAATGTTGAAGCAGTGATCGTTTGCCCACAACCGAATAAAACCGAGAATGCTCTTTTCATCTATACCAAAGCCTCTGTCTGGGCTTTGCGTCTTGTGTTGCAAACAGTCTGCCCGACTGGTTCGGGCAGCCATCAACCCCAAATCCGAACTTGGAACGACTGAGCCAACACCTTCACAAGATGTGATCAGCCTTCGAGATGCGGCTTCAGGCCATGTACATCGCCTGCAATGTGGACGACCTGGTCGCTTTGGAGGAAAACCGTTTGCATGAAGCGTTTCCCAAGTCACTCCCTGGTATTCGTCGTACATGACGCAGGAGCTCAAGAAGGAGATCCCCGACCCGCTCTGGTCCTGGCACCTCGTCGTTGCAAGAGTATCTAGAGATCTCCGTTTGACCCATGCGGGCATTGACGGAGTTCGAGATACAAGTACCCCCAAGCCAAAACAGCCCATCTCACGCCGAGTGAGGACTGCAAGAAATATTTCGACACATGCAGATCACTACTGAACTCGTTGGTTCTTCACCGACCGATTATCTTAATGACCAAACTTGGCATGAAGCCTATCGGCCCGTGGCCAAGTGCCCGAGCAGAGAGATCTGCAGACAACTCTGTTTTCAAACATCATGGTCTTCGCAGGAAGAGTTGCCAACCCGGTCGGGGCCTGCCAGGTGGGCTTACGAGTTGGGCCTCTACGATCGTGCCGTGAGGCTCGAACGACAGTGCCGGGTGTGAAGGACGAAGCGCAAAATGTTTCACGTTCAGAGGGTGCTTCGGGCTACTGACTGACAGGTTTGCCACGCGTCTGCGAATGCTAGGGAGAACTCGGGCCCAACAATTGCCAGAATCCTTTGTTTTGGCCCATGTGGCTTTGGAATTTTTCGGCCGGTACTGTGTAGATCGTGTAGAAATTGAAGCTACAGCTGTACCGGTGCAAAGTTTAGCTGATCAGGCTGTTCCCAACAGTCCCCAACCAGATAGTTCCTTGAGAGGCGCTGCCGAGCCGAAATGCCTTTCAGCTCAACCAGCAGTGTTCAGACATTGAGGAATTGAGGCTTAGGCTTGGCGACTTCGGGCTGAATTCCCCCGCTTTAGCAGGGAGCCGCAGGTGCGTCTGGGGTGTAAGTCTGTGCAGCCTTTCTGTGAGGCATTCTCCAACTGCCCATCCGGGGTAACCCAGCTCTTAAGATATGCTGAGTCGGAGTTTTGAATCACATGAAGGATGGCCCGGAGACCCCTCAAGAGGCCCCGAGGCTGATGGTCCGAAACACCCCAACACCTCTCGGACGGCCCCCCCGCCCGGTCAGCCCCCCAAGGCTGAGAACTCTGCCTGTCATCAGTGGAGTGAACTATCCACCGCAGGCTCCCTCACAGTTTGCTTGCGAGTTGCATGTTGATACGAGTCTGTATACCGCAGTGCCTCCAGGAAAGGTCGCCGGTGCAAAGGGCACGCAGGGCTATGTAGTAGTTGTGTTTGAAGTGTAGATACACTCTATGTAGAGCTGCCGTGATGACATGTGCAAAGCAGGCAAGAGTTGCTGCGGCTCTGGCGGAAATGACGGGCGTTCCAGTACAAGGACGCTGGCATGAAATCTAGCGCGTGACACGTTTGCTGCAGGCTACGTACTAGGTTGACTGACTATATTAAAGTTACTCAGAACCCTGACTGAAGACCTGGAGTTGTGTTGGCAGGAGGTCAGTATGTGGAGTCGACAACTCTCAGTGGTCCTCTGTGTCGTGTGTGCGTGCACGACTCCACACACGCACGGATACGCCTGATGACGAGGCACACCTGCGATTGCTTGGAAACAGCACGGGGAGCTCATCATCGAGGCAGGTCTGCAGCGCGACAACACATTCACATGCGCTGGCTTTAGATGCCTGAATTCCATTCTGACGGGCGGGCCGTGAACTTGGCCCCATGTCAAACCCCGAGCTTGCAGGTTAACATGCACGGCTTATAATGCGATTCTTGCGCCCCGATGTTGGGGAGCTGAAGCGCGTCATTGTTTCTGGAGTTAAATCATATCTACCTAGAGGTTCCTATGTAGTTCCTTTTTTTTTGGTTTCGTTTGGGAAACTACTTCTTTTTGGCTCCAGGGTTTTAGGACTTCAAGAATAGGTTTTGGGGTATCCCAAGAATCTTGAATCATATTCTCCAGAAAGTCAAGAATATACAACAGAATGATGTCGAATGATAAGAATGATGAGAATATGATGTTCATGAGCTGATGCTGGTGATGTGCTTGCTGTTCTGCTGTCCAACGGTCGCTCAGCTTTGTTTATCGCTCACCCCGCCACCGAAGTCTGGTTTCGATCAACCACTTCTGCGCCGTGCGCAGCGGCATGGCCGTCTGGTGAGCCGTCCTCGATATCACAGAAGCTCTGCCAACATAATCCTCGGCCATGGCAGTTGAGAACGCCATCGGATTCAAGATACGTTGCTGGCCTGACAGCTGCTTCCTTAGATCCAAACGGACATGATCAAGATAGTGAGCCTTGGGGGTGATATTGAAGAAAACCAGACCGTCGTTGTTGGCATCAAACGCCAGCCGAATGCAGTTGACCAGGAACTTGTCCAAACAGTCCACCGCACGTCGTGCTTCAGGTAGCGTCATGAAGATACGGTCGGCTTTGGAACATGTCCGCATGAAATCGTCGAGGCTTGAGTTGCTTTGAACATGGACAAGATCTATACTTGAGTCAGTTTACATGCACAACATTAGCGACATGGCAAGCAGTACAACAAGCATCTCATGGCATGAGCAAGACACCATGAGCGCAAGCAAACATGTGCTTCATGTAGTTGTTGTGTTCAAAAGGTCGCCCCAGATAGTCCACAAGCCACGATAGCATCAAGTGCGTGTCCGAAGCTTTAAAGCTATTGGCAGGCATGCTGTCCGGGCCCTTCCAGCCCAAATTCTCTCTCGACCAGTGTTTAACCATTGGTGTCATTTTCAAGACGTGCTTGCAAAAGTGCTTGAAATCGCTGTAGGCTTCATCTATCCTGACAGGAATACTTCGCCCGAGAGCCTGGTCTGTGGGAATAAAGTGTTCAAGTAACACAATGGAATGAATGCAAATGATGGTATATCATAATAGGACGATGATATGTGGTGGTGGCGATGAAAATAAGAAAGGTGCCATGCTTTTGAGCCTCGCAGAGGATCAAAACAACACCCCAAGATAATTATAATGATATCTTCTCAAGATGCAACCTCCTTACAATAAGATTCTTAAAGACAACATCATTTATTATCAAGAATGAACCTCAAATCTTCAAGAAGAGGTTTGGGATTTTCAAGAATATCAAGAATTGGTTTCTGTTTCTCAGGAAGAATTTCAGAATTATAAGAATTGCAAGAAGAGGTTTTCTAGATCCCAAGAACAACTTCTTATACCTTAAGAACACCCGAGAACAAGTTATTCAAGTCGGAACCATAAACAAATGGTTTAAACCAAGAGGATCCAGGGAACCACAAAAAGGAACTACATAAGAACCTCTAGGTAGTCTTTAGACTGTACCCCTCCGTCGCGCAGCCTTGCCTGCGAAGCTTGTATGTGACACCCCCACGCACGGAATGTGTCGCTGCAGGTGTCGCTTCAGGCATATGTGCTTAGAGTTGAGACTTCGGCTGTGCCAAATTCGCTTTTTCGCCAGGGGCTCCGGGAAGCCTTCGAAGGACGCCCTGTCAGTTGCATGGTGGGCGCAGTAGTCGCCACATTTGAACCTGCAACTCCTCGATGCAGTGGACCCAATGCACTCCATGCACTCTGGACCGATCTAGTATCACTGGACACAACTCCTGACGATGCAGGACAGACCAAGTTCGACATCGCGAGGCTAAAAGAGGCATCCATTTCAGACTGTTGGCTTCATGAAACAAGGGTTCAGGTTCGGGTGTTCCGGCTTCGGGAACTTGCAGCAGGACGTGTGTCGGTGCGCCACTAGCCTTTTTGCTGAATCGCTTTTGTGACCTGAACTACTCATTTTGTAGGGGGAGGACGTCGACTGGGCTGATGCCCTGGTGCTGCAGCAGGTCGTGTTGACGTTTTGCCTGCCTGGAGTTTACTAGCCACTGCGAGTCTGGAAGAGGCATTGGCAGCACCCATCGGCACATCGCTGAGGAGACTTGGTACTGTGGATTGAAGCTTGAATGTTTGAGGTTCGAAGCGCAAACTCTGTGATGAGTCAGAGTCATTGTGGATACTAAAAGTAGCTAACACAGGATGATGATAGCTTGCTCCTGTTGGATTTCAGTTCGATTGGACTTCTCGGGTGTGTCAGACCCGTCAGGTCCTCCTGACGACTGCTGCATGATGATGAGATGTTGTGTACGGTATGCTGAAGACGGCCGTCCGCCTGCAGCAGCTGCTGCGGCTTCCAGCTGGACCTGCCTGTTCGCGCCCTCCGTCCAAAGCGAAGAGCAAGAATGGCTCGCACCTCGCTGCTGTCCAAGGCAGGTTCATCGTCGGGAAAGTCGAGAGAGCTTACACTTGCGGGACACAGTTCCGATCCATTGGCACGCTTGTTCCACCGACATTCAACAGGCCCTGCTCGTGGTCGGCGTGGTGTCAGTCTTGCAGCCGCCTGGCACGTGGGGAGTCGGGCGTCTGGAGTTGGCCCTTAGTCCCTCTCTCCACATCCTGCTCTAGGGAGCCCATTATTTGCCCAAGATCGTCATAAGTTCTGATGTTATATGTTCAGTGAAGTTCGATGGAGCTTCGGGTGTGCTTGAGGCAGTCTTCCAACAACTTTTGCAAATCCTGGCCGACTCACTTAAGGCTCTTCCGCCGAGAGGATGCCTTCGTAACTCCGAAGCTGAGGGGCGAGGCTGGGGTGCTAGCGGTTTTGTGACATCGTGATACTCCTGGCTGAGCCAAATGCAGAGCCGGTGCGACATGCCGCTTGCGTCAGAGGCTGCGGCAGCCTCAATCTCAAGGAAGACCCATGCCAGACAACAAGATGCAAAGTAATTAAGCGGATCAAGACTTGGTATTGCAGGCCGCAGCAACGATGGCCGCGGCCCTCCTGGCAGCCAGCGTCGCAGCTCCCGGACCAGCCCAGGTCCGTCAGAATCTTGTCTTTTCTGCGGCAAGCACTTCCGGTTCTTGTGCTTTTGGAGATGAGTCGGTGGGGTGGCATGTGCAAGGACGGGGTTCAAATCCAGAACCATCGGTTCAGCTGGTGCAATGCAATATCAATCAATATTGCAACCGTGACGAGCGATGTCCTTGAGGAGCGTGACGTGTGAATACATCAAGCGTACTGCGCTCCCCAGGGCATCTTGCAGACTTCCGGGTTTGCGCACGACTGCCACTTGCAGTTGACGGTCTGCTTCAGTTTACATCAGCAGTTCTTCGTTGGTGGCCCAAACCCAAACCCGTGCTAGCGTCTTTCCGCACCCATACCGAGTCGACGACATGGGAGCCCCGCGCTGAATTTGGCAAAACCCCCACGAAGCCACTAAGCGCGAAACCACGACGACGCCTGATCCAGCCCGATCTAAAAGCATCGGAGGCGGAGAGCCCGAAGCTGTCCTTCTTCGGCCTCGGAGGTTCGGCCAGGGTTATATGGCAAGGCCTTAGGAGCGTCCCGGTGAGTTTGCCATGCCTCTGTCATATCACTGCTACAACGCCATGGAGTGAAGGTAAATATGGGCCTGCGCTGGCAGTATTGGATTCGCAGATTTGCAGGGCAGTTGAGCTGTGGCGAGGTTCATGACCGGGTCCGGACGGTCAGCACGAGATGCTTCTGGTCTCATATTGTCCCCGCGAACTTTAGTAGTTCGAGAATGCCCTGCCGAATGACAGGGCATACTTGTTTCAACATTGGCCACTGATGACATGCCAGCATGCCTCGACTTCGAGCTCACAAACCTTTTTCGCAGACACCCATGGCAGTCTGTTCTGTAGATCAGATCCCTCCAAGTAACTGCATCCTCTGCAGATTTTTGACGGGATCGCTACTAGCAGTTACTAGCAACCAGGGGTTCCCTACTTGAATGTGGATTCATACCACGCCCACGCGGCAGGAAAGCTGCCCGCAACTCACAATTATGTGATGGGCGACACACCTTTCCGTCTACTATTTAAGGCTGTATGCTATTGCCACTGGTGCGATAGACCGGGCACATGGAAGTTCTGTTAGTTCTTGGGTAGAAACAAAAAGGCTTTTCACAGGTCGCACGAATCCGACTGTCAGGCGGCGTCTCCGACGTCTACAACCAGAACGACAACCCGATCAACCCGTACTCGCAGTTCAGCGACTTTGCTCTTTCCATGATTTCTAGGTGATTTCTATGTAGGTAGTTAGCTGGTCGCTGAGCAAGAAGAGCAACCTGCAGAGTTTCTTGAGTTGAGCAACCGTGGGAAACACCGAAACTCTGAAGGGCTTCCTTCCGAATTGCGAAAGCGACATGCCAAGAAGATGCTGGGATGTCCCGGGCTTCGCCAAAGGGATGAACCGTCCCCGGAGCAAAGGCGAGGTCGGAGACGAGTCCGTCTACAAGGCCCGCACCGACCAGGAGGCACCAGCAGACCAGGGGCGCTTCTGGGACCCGGAGTGTTGGGTCAAAGCCCCATGCGAGACATTTTGACTCCGGGAGTGCAACTTGAGACTTGAAAATCACCGAAGTTTTCTCGGAGGTGGCGCGCAGGAAGAAGGCGCTCGCGAACTCCTTCGAGCGCTTCGACAAGACCGCCGTGCCTTAGCGCTGCCTTGGGGCTCTATCGAGTAAACGACGTCACTATAAAGCAAGTCTTCTGCTGTACGTGTTGATATCTGTGTGCGGTGGAATCGCAGCCCTACCCTCGCTACAGGTACAGTATCAAGCCACGGCCCCTGACACGACATTATCCTACCCAACCTTCTCAAGTAATGCCAAAACTACATTGAACCAGGTGTCATGACAATGCCACGACCATTTGCTTGTAACCGGTTCTTCTACGACTCGCGACGTGCCCAACAATCCCCCGAATCAGACTGTAGACTGTAGATGCTGTTGGTTGTCTGCCATTCATATCTTGGCCGCATGATGCAGTATGATTTGTCACAAGGTTATTCAGGTATGACGCATTGTGGCACACCAAGCATGAGGTAGCGCTTGGCAGACTGTACTTCGTCGTGTTAGTTCTATTCTGCCACCTTTTGCCTAGACCTCCGATCAGCGATAGAGCACCTTGACGACAATGACTTCCACGACGACCACCACAACCGCGACGACCACTTTGACCAGGACGATCACGACGACTACCAGGAGACCACCAAAGGGACCAGGAGACCACCAGGAAACAGGCAGGAGACCACGTACCAGTACCACCAGAAGACCGTCAGGAGACCACTGCCATAATGCTTTCCACCAACCCGAGAACATGTGGACCCGATCTCAGTCTTAGGCTGGCCTTCAAAGTCCCCAATCGGAAACTTCCTAGTAGTTTGTAGGAAGTTGCTCCTAGGTACTTCGGAAATCCCGGCAAAGCATCTACACTTTAAGCCAACGAGTTGAATTGAATCAATTGTTGATCCTGGGGGCCACTTCTGGCGAAGCTGAAATCGCTCTGCTAGAGCACCCTCAAGCCTAAACAAGAGTCAATGAGCCAGAAAGACACCATAAGCCGAAAGCCCGAAAACCGCACTGGATCGTGGAGTTGTGAGAGCCCAAAGAATTATTCAACCCGGCCCTACAAGCCACCCCATTTCCTGCAAATCCATCTGGCAGTCCTCGATGTTGCCAGTTTTACATCAAGACGAAGCAGTCGCAGCAGCTGACCTCCAACCTCCAGGAGGCTGCTGGCTTCAAGCAGGACCGGGCTCATCTGGCAAAGCCGGGCTTTCGAGGCTTCGAGAAACTGGGGCGGGATTTCTCATGCGACTTAACATTTTCAGGTTTGTTGCTTAAGGGTAGGATCAGAAGGCAGTTATAATAAGCAGGAGTAGCGGTAGTTGAAGGGTTTGGGGCTTAAGATTCAATGTAGCTGTACACAGCTTTAGAGCACTGCAGGTTGTAACATATTTGTAAACGGTGTTAGGGTATGAAATTCCGCCCGGCTGCAGTGCTTGAGGTCCGGGGTCTGTGAGCACCTTCATCGTACTGCGGTTACTACGGCTCTTGGGCTTGTTGTTTGGAGTTCAATGTAGTTGTAAGTGTTTCACGTATTGCGATTTTAAAGGCATGTGGGCGTCATTGCTGTGGTTTGTACATCTGCCCGTCCGCCCGGTCTCAACCAAGGTCAGTTCCAAGCATATCCGATGCCCCTGAGCTCCGACACCACAAGCTGGCGGTTGACCAGGAAACCTTACCACTATTTGATCGCTGCTGTGTTAATGTAAAAGCCGGACCAGGGTACCGGTCGCACAGGGCGGAAGTTTTCGCGGAGGCAAAGATGTAGAAACAATCACAGGGACTACTACATTACATGCTTCAGGAGCAGAACCAGGCAAACTCCAACTCACATTAACAGTTCGGCAGGACATGGTGTACTTCTCTGGTGCCGAAGGTTCCCCGGCTTACAACAAGGCCCGAGAATTCTCGCAGAAGATCTCCACCGTGGGTGTGGATGGCCGCAACAAGGAGTCTTGGCTCTTGTACGCGGTGGGCGGGGAGACGGGTGTGGTCGGTTTTATCACCCGTGTTTGTACAAACTCTGCCTGCCGCCCGACAGCATGGCTCTCTCATGTACGGTCAGATGAGCACATACACACGCGCACACTTTGATAGATAGACACGTGTACAGTGTACAGCTACAGAAGTACACCGTGTTGAAGATACTTGACAGCGTCGACGTCTTGTGGCTCCAAGGAGTGGGGACGAGCCTCCCAGGACTTTGAGGCCGCAAAGGAGCTGCTGAAGGCCCATGGGTGCAGTTGGAGCCGGGTTTGGCGATGTGAGGGTCGGACATGGCTGTGAAGAGTCTCGGGGTCGGAGGGTCCTCCCGTCGCCGTGTTCTTGCTGAAGCATGGCTGAGATCATGGCATCATTTCAGCCGTGGGGTTTCGCAGCCCAGGAGTGGAAGGAGCTCGTGAAGTTCTGAGCTGGAATGGCCCCGGTGTGTTTTTGAAGCCATATGACATACTGTCCCAGGTAGATCCTCGACGATGAACAAGCGCCCTCAAAGCGGGATCAGCTGTCGAATTGTTTTTGGCGGACGAAGACGCCTGCAGCAACCGCGTGGAGATGTGGGTAGGGATCTGTCCTTCCGCGAAACGAAAAGTGGTACTGTAGGCCGATCCTGAGAGCCGCAATCCTAGAGCACGAAGTCGACCTGCGCAGCATCACCGACCTGATCCCTAATTACCGAAAGCCTTGCAGGTGCCTTGTATTCAGTGCACGGTTCCCGCAACCCATCGCCCTCCAAGTCCTGGATCCCGTAGTAGATTGAGCTTTGCATTGGTTCCGCTTTGTGCGCCTGCGAACCTTGCACACTGCGCTTTTCAAACGTACTTATATCAGTTTACTATACACCTCTGTCACGTGTAAAAATTTCGAGCTTTGGGCTGTTACTCCTTCAGCACCCCTGGTGGCCTCGGAAGGCCTGTGTGGCATGTAGGTCCTGAGAAGCCAAGGCAGTCGCTATAGACGCACATCTCTCGAGAAAACAGATGCCCCACCGCTCCTGCCATCATAGTGGATTTGGCAGGAACGTGGATCCTGGGCGTGACCCCCTGCTGCCGAACGTCTGGCGCCTAGCTGGGAGTCTAGCAGTATCTAGCAGTCATCTACTATTGCAAAGTTTTAATCCACTCGGAGCAGGGTGCCCGTACGGTAATGCACCATCTAGGCTCGATGGCTGCACCAACACCATTATCCAGAGAAGAGGTCCCAAGAGCATGACCGTATGTGGCGCCCACACAATAGCACCCAGAACTTTTGTTGACTGCCTGTGCATCGCGAATTTAGCTTGAAAGTGTAAGTCAACCATCTTCAACGTCCGCTTATACTCTTTAATCCATGGATGTGGATGCGACAAGACAGCAACACGGAATGCCCCGTGTTCTTTCTCAGATAACCATCGGTGTCAACTACGGCCTTTCCACGGGCACATTTCGAGGCCTGGCAATCCAATGGACTATTATCGGTGCACCTACTTCCTGCTACTTCTTGGCTTACCTGTAGATGTGAATTCCAGGGACAGTTCACAACCCCTTGCCGGTGCCAATTATCGGGTGTGCAAAGTGCAAATTGATTCACAGTTCCCACGATCTTGCAGAGACGGTTCGACAAACAGTTCAACGGGAATGCCAGATGCAGTGTTGCTGTAAGGCAGCCTAGCGATGCCAGCAAAGAATGCTTAGACATCGCATAGCCTCCAGGTTTTGGCAGAAGGGTGGGTGACCTAAATGCTTGACTCTGCTTGGCAGGCTGGCGCCCGATCTTCTTTGCAGCGGCCTCGCCACATGCAGAGGCCCTCACTCTGAATTACTGCGCTGTGCGAGTTCTTACGGGTGTAGAAGGTATATTCGTGGAGCAGCATCTGCAGTTCTGTCGAAACTCTTTCAGGAGACGGCAGTTGAAGCTGCTGAACTTTTGGTGGAGGCAGGTGCTGTTCCCTCGGCGATCTCCACCTGCAGCGCGGTCAGGTAAGTAAATAAAGGCAGTTCTTACTCGTACTACCATTGCAGCACATTTTGGAAAAGTGACCGACGTACCGAAGTTTACATTGCATATGAACCAAGCCAAGATTGTCAGTCCCAGCGTTGTGAAAGCCAGGAATTAGGAGAAGAGGGAAAACTGTTTCTACGTGTGTTTAAAGAAGCATTTGTAGAAAAGACTCGGCGAACCTAATTTTGGTGCATATCTTGCAAGGGCTTGGGTAACTAAGACCCTCAGCTTCGGACAAGCTGCACGCTACATACAGCTCTGATGGCTGTGCCTGCAGAAGTCACTTGCAGCCTGGAGCTTGGGCTTTGGCAACGCCGTATTACGCATGCGCAAGAGCTCACACAATCCAACACAGAATGCCAAAGCGCCAACATCCCCTCATTTCCTCGGCATCAGTGCATTTCTCATGGCACTGGCCTTCCCCATCGACCTCTGGGGCGCTTGCGCTGCAGCTTGTGCGGCCAGACAGCTCCAAGGCTGCAGCGGTCGGACTCTGCAGAGCTTGTGCATACCTAAGCCCATCTGCCCGTTAGCCTCTCTGCCGGCCACAGTACTACTACTGGAAGCATGTCAGTGAGGCAGACGCTAGTGGACTGTCATTGCCTTGAGACCTCATGTGGGTCTACTTTGATGTTGTTCGATGCTTTGCGCAAAGCGGCAGGTGGCTTTGTGCTTCAAGAAGCTCCTCAGCACGTTCCTTGACGTGGAGAGGTCCGCTTCTAGAACCGTGGTACGTACTTGCTGAAGACAAGAAGTGTACTGTACCTGTACTTGTTTATCTGCGACGACCCTGGCGGTTGAGTGGCAATTGTATTTCTCACTCTCCACGTAGTCTCTAGTCCCTGGGTGTGGCAGCCAGAAGTATCGGTGAGAACGGGGTTTGTCTGGAAGCTTCCTTTGCCAGTTGGCTTTGCGGGGCCATTCTTCGTGAGAGCACCCATGGCTCAATTCCTTCCCGTTCGTTGACCGTGTAAGGAGTTGAACCGCTATTTTGCGGTCCGGCATTTGGGCGCCACTTGGTGCTTCCAGAGCCCATCCAGAATCGGCGAATCCAAGCATGTGGAGATCCTGACAACCGACAGCCAGGAGGCTTTGCACTTGCATTCCGTGATTCCCAACACTCCCGACGCAGAATTGGAGGAGAGCGACAACTCCTATGACTTCTGCCTCCGGGCCCACCACACCGTGCGTGGTGGGTGCAAGGAGAAGTGCTCCAGAGCGTTCCCGCTCAGACCCTTGAAACCTGTCTGATATTGCATCCTACCTTGGATCCCAGTGGTATGGTACGTATATATGTCTTATTCCTATGAAACCTTTCTCGTAGGCCGGATCAGAATTCATTCCTCACATGTTGTATAGAGCCCGTCGGAGTCTCGATAGATCGCGCAAGTGCACTCAGACCGCCCAGGAAGGAGCTGTTGGATCCCCGGACTTTAACTTTCGGTGGCCAGTGGGTGGAGGCAGAGCTTCCGGATTCCATCTCTGTCACCACTCTCGGTTGGCCGAGAGACTTTTGGGAGCGGCCTTGGGCTGCCTGTGCGGACTCTCGGAGAAACTCCGGGACCCCACAAGGCAGCACTGCAGGTTGATAGACAGGGCGGCTAGCTTGAGGTTTAGAAACCACCCACACGCTTCTGAACTCCGGCGCACCAACTGCCGACGAGCTCCGACTGTTTGCTGCTTGGACTCAAACCCCTCCTTTCGAGCCCTTAAGGACCCTCTTCCGCGCAGCTCCGCTGGCTCTGCTCGCATCCTCCGACGAAGGCGACGTCGGGTCCCGGACGTGTCGCCTGGTCACGGCTTACGCTCCGCTGCAGTGGCTCTACAGTACTCGGGTCCCTGCAGTTGTAGCCGTCTTAGTCTTATAAACTGTAAGGAATTCGACTATGCTCAGCATGCTGTTGTACTCTCGTTCTCTCTTTATGATCCACTTATATTGCTCTCGACCGAGGCTTGTGCACCAGCGGGATGAGAAGACACTTGGACACACATTTAGAAAGCCTGTCCGGCACTTCTTGGCGGCATACCTGACGTCGGCTATGAAGCTTTGTGTGATGCCCTTTGAAGGACCTCGCGAGCAGTTGCTCAAGACTCTCACCTGTCAAGCTCCAGCCCGCCTAGGCCGAGCATGGGATATCACCCATGAGTCCGAAAATCATGAGACTCAGGAATGAGGTGTTTCGGTATCCGAATGCATTGGGCCGCTTCCGAGACTCCGGGCTGGACTACCACGGCGCTGTTTTGCAGCTTGCCTTGAGCAGGACGGAAGGAGAATTGCCAAGACGAGTAGCACAAAGAGTGCAAGCCTCAGGTACGTGCACAATGGTGAAGCCATTGACATCTGGCCTCCGCTCTTTCTCCGCCACTACAGCAACACAAAGGAGTGCCTTGGGAGCAGCGCTTGTGCTGAGCCGTTTGCCATGACAACAACCATGCCTAAGCAGTCGAGGCAATTGCCACCCAAGAATTTCTGGCTCAGAAGAGCTCATGCCAACTCTTGTCGCCACTGCAAGAACTGCCTGGTAGGTGGTGCGTGGAAATGGGCTGGTGTTACAGCGAGGGCTGCTTTGAGTCCGCCGGTCCTGTTGAGCCGTGCAAGTCGGTGCAGGACCCTGCTGCGGCTTCTGAGATGTTCTCTGCAACTGCTGAGCTCCCCCAGCATGATTCATGAGGTGCAAGGCGCAGTCGTCGCACAAGAATTGACCACTGCCGCAGGACGGGTGCCGGCAAGGAGCGGAGGCCTGGGCCGTCCAATAAGTGGCCCAGTTCCAACAAGAGCGTACTCTTTGCAACGCATCTGTTCCGTGCACCCGGCCGGCATGCTAAAAGTGGGACATTTCTGGCATGCGGACCTTTCGTCACGAGACTCTGGTAACTTGAAGGGAGCATGTCATTAGACTGAAATATGGTCCAACTTTTCTCGATATACAGCTCCTCGGCTCCGACAGGTGATGTGTTTACGAGAAGGCCGGTGGCACCTCAAAGACTGGATGCAAACGTATCCGGATCTCGCGCTTGGGGCTGCCTGTCTGTTCTTGGAGTTTCTGTCATACTCGCGCACACATCGTGACACAATAAACGCGCGAACAAACAAACACAAACAAATACAAGCAAGCTAAGCAAGCCCAACCAAGCACACACAAACGAGCACAAAGATACCAAGACTCACAAGCAGCCCCCCC
>CAJNDV010011581.1:24431-35792 GCA_905221635.1 Symbiodinium sp. CCMP2456
GGGGGGGGGGGGGGGTGATTTTCAAGCACATGATGATGGCTGTAGCGACAGTGCAGGTCCCAAACAAGCAGAATGAGCCGTAGCTGCACACTCTTCTCTCAAGCGTCTGCTTAGTTTCTCAAGTGTTTGCCTGTCTCAGGAACACTACACCGAAGCTGGCCCACCAAGCACAGTCGACAAGCTGGCATGGCTGCAGTCTTCGTGCGACAGCAGCGGTATGCTGGTTTTGATCAAATCTATCCGTAGTCGATGTTGTTTCGTTTGTGCATGTTTGACCGTGTTGGTGCGGTGTTCTTGGCTTGTGAATTTTTGGTTGCTACTAAGGCGTGCATGAGAATAACCGAAGTCCGTCTCGGGCGGATCCAAGGATTCACCGAATTCACGACGTGCTGCAGCAATTTTCAGTATGAGCTCTTTGGTACGCATCGAGTGCCAGGCAGTTCTAGTTTATGTGGCTGCAGCCTATATCCTCCCTCACTCTGTGGCTGTATTGGCTGCCGTATGGCCGTATGACCCAGAGAAAAGCTCAAACACGGCTCTTCGCACCGTGCGAACACCTGCACGGACATGGGAGGTGACGGCTCACTGCTCCCATCTGTGCCTCGCTGGCAGGTTCTTGTCCTTATGGGCCAACCAAACTATTTCGGATCTCATCTCGAGGCGCAGCCGGTGTTCTTCTGCAGGTTCTTCAGGCCATGGGTTCGCACGTTGGGCTTTCTGCCGTGGCGTAGCGACTGGTTGCCCATGTTTGTTCTTCGTCTATACCAGCGCGTTTCAGGTACCATTTCCTGTTCGTGACGGAGAGGAGGGGTGCCTGCTTGCTTCAGTCTTCGCAACTGCTCCTGCCTCGAAGTCACCAAGCCAGAGGCCAAACTTGCCCCAGACGCGTGGGTGCCAAGGGGTGCTGACCGGTCAAGCTGGCTCCCACCCTCCTTCGACTCCGGATCATAACAGAATCCAGTTTTTGGATGCGCAGGTGGCCTGAGACCTATAAGTTCTCATCCCCAGTCGAAGCCTCAACAGTTCCCAGCAGGATGGAGGATTCTCTTCTGGCTTTCCGTGCGCAGTGGAGCCTCGATGGCATTTTCATGATCGGTGCAATCTGAACCATTAGAAGGCCTTGTCTCGGAAAGTGTGACGCCCCGAAATCCCCGAAAAGCGGCTTAACAGTGCAATCTCCTTACCCAGTGGCTCTCAAAGCTTGCAGTCGATTGGAGAAGTTGGAACATGCATTCGGGATAACCGTTGCTGGTCCTCCCTTGCTTCGTATCGGGAAACTGAGGTTATATGTTGTAAGTTTACAGTGTGACAGTTGGTGCAGGGTTTACCCTGATTCATGCCTGGTCTACTATAGCTCCTTCACATGCCAGGGCAAGTGGCAGTGGCACTTGTATGGCCGTCTTGAAGCCCACCTGAGGAATCTCACCTTCAACACCATGCTTCACGTGCAAGTCGCGTGCCTGCAAATGTCTGCAGGATAGGCTCCGAATGGAATGTGGTTTGTGTCCTGGGGAGTTGAGAAGAGAAGAGGCCTCGTCACGAAGGGTGCTTTACATGCATCCAGGGCCCAAGCTCCTGTTAAGACGTCAGATCCGCCAGGTAAAGTCCTCTTCGAAGCGGCAGGTCTGCAACTTCCTGCAGCTGGGCCGCCAAATAAGGGCGTTGGCAGAGCTTTGGGGTGGCCTGTTGTCCAATTAAAGGCAGGAGGGGGAGGACTTGCCTTGCCGATCGACGGGCAGGCCATGTTCCGTTCCCAAAGCCATGAACTCTAGCGGTTTTACAGTCGTAGCTGGACTTCGTTTCTCATGTATGGTTTGTGCCTCGTTTTATGAACGAGTAGGTGGAAGGTCAATGAATCGATAACTAGCATAATGTACATTCGCTCATACATTGAGCACATGCGCCATGCTCATTCATGCTTATAATCATGCGTGACATGGACGTGCATACGGTCACAAGCATGCCAATGTTTCGAATATACATGTAGATACAGACAGAAAGATGGGGTCTGGGAAGCACACGAGGATCACTCTGCTCGAGACGCCGGAAATTATTTGGGGAGCATTTTCACCCCACTCACACTAAAGACTGTGCCGCACTACTAGACAAACAAGACCAATGCGGACGTACGCATGCGCAATAATATGTTTTTGTCCTTTCTCTGCAGCTCCGCCGTGGTCTGTCTTCAGACATTGACATGTATGAATATACGAAACATAAAAGACACCCACCACCAGCACAAGCAGGGACAGGTGGGACGGCTACGCCCCGAAGCGCGCAGAGCAAGGGCAGGAGCCCCCAGAGGCCGATATGCTGTGGCGCTCGGTCTTTGGGACGTTTTTTGGGATTTCTATAGGAACACTAATGGGCTCTGTTTTTGCTGCAGTACCAGTGAGGTGGCATGGGTTTGTTGCGCGTCGATCCGCAGTGCAGAACCGCAGGCAAGAACGTTTGATTACAGCCCTGGCTTGAAGCGGGGTCTTAGCCCCCCCAACAAGCATCAGACTTGTCCTTTCTGCATTTGGCCAACCATTCATATTCTAGTCAGCTGAACAGTCGACCGGTCCTGCTTCGGAGGTGATGGAATTTGGGCAGTCGGCAGATTTCGAGAAGAGCAACTGGGCGGACATCGCAATATGGCACGCTGCAAACGCCCGCCTCGATGCATGTCTTATGTTATGGAGAAAGGGCCCGGTATCTGAGTATTTTACAACAGCTTCCACTTACGCAATCGGGATAAACCTTTTGAGACCTCGCTCTTCCCGGACTAGAAGTGCATTGTAAAGAGTGTGGACATCTGGATCAACGTGCTACTACATGAAGGATTTGACAGATGTTGTGGGTCCAGTATATCGCCTAGCGGGCATAACGCCACTCGAGAAGAAACCTTTGCTGCTGTCGACTCCCGACAAAGGACACGGCGCTAGCCGCAATAGATCCCGTGGTCCTGGCTAGGGACCGAGACAGTCTGAGAGCGGTGCCTGGATGCAGCGATTTACAACAAACTTCTATAGGGCCAGTGTAGCTTTCAATAGATTGTCGAAGCCAGAAGCGGCCGTCCTAACGGTTGTGATATGGGGGTGCAGCGGTCTCGGTTGCTGGGCGGAGCTTACTTATAGATACTGCAGCCAGCGACTCTGGACAATAGGGCAAGACGCAGCATGGACATGGCAAGTGAGGTGCTATCTATGGCCAAGATGTGCGAAAATGTAAGCACTTTGCGCTGTCCCTTTGCTGATTTTGGCACGTCCAGAATGGCTTCGGACACTGAGGTTTGTTTCTTGCACAGACACAGTAGAAAGATCTTGCTGGCAAGGTTCTGCCGGATTCCCCCATACGAACCCTTGTAGGCCGAATGGTAGGATCCTTACGTTGATGCGCTTCCGCTCGTCTACAACTGCTAGCAATTCTAACATCTACGTATACCTAGCATGGGTATATTCGTCTGCATATCATACAAATACTTTAACGTAGAAGAACACACTATCATTTCTGCATATTTGTATTCGTACACTCTCAGCTATGATGTGTGCATGTACGTGCGTTTGTAAAACAGCGTGTGCTTGTTTGTGTACGTAGGTGGGCATGTAGTTTTATGTTACGGATGAGCATACGGGCAAAGGCACGCGGACAGACAGACACACAGACGCTTACACAAGTGCCTGCGGCGTCGGTACCCGCTTGTTTCTGCGTGTATTCGCCCAAACAATGTTACAAGTGCAGGCACAGATTGCCTCCATGAGGACTCGGCGGCTTTGGGCGTGGGGTTTGCTTGCCCGGGGAGAGATATATCATGCTGCTGACAGTGAAGCTACTTATCACGCACAATAAGCCCTAGCTAGTCCAGACAGAAACAGCACAGGGTTGTGGACCGCTTGAACAGGGGTCTCACCTAGGCCCAACAATTAGAATCGACCGACATGTACACATGTATATATATATATATATATACACATTGTGTATACCTGCGTCTTTGCTATCGATTTCTCTTCTAAGTGCTACTGCCGGAGGATATCGGCTGTGCACAACATTGCCTGGACTCTGTGGCGGAGTACAGCCCCATCCTTGTCGGCAACAGCTAGAACCGATGTCTCGTGATACATTATTGGATGTCATCCTGTGGTCGGCGAAGGGCGTGTCAAAATCCGCCCGCAGACGGTGTTGGCGTGGCTGCTTGTTGCTGGACTGACATTGTCCGGACAGTGGTGGCTACAACGAAGTCTTGCTCCGCGATGTCCAGGACTATTGACGCACCAGTACAAGCCCCACAGAGATTGGCACTTGTTTCGTGTTGTCGTGGTTGCGTCGGCTCGAGAGCCGAGTCTGCAACGCGCGGCGCGAGTCCGAGTTCGTTTGGATGTATGTGGACGCCGAGGTCCGACAGCACGGCAAGAAAAGCCCGTGTCATCCGGCGGCCTACTACAATCGTGTCCTCACTTCTTGTGAACAGCTATTCGATGTTTGCCGTCAGCTGCCGAGCTGGAAAACTAAAAGGTCTGAGTGGCTCTTCGAGTGTTTCCCTTCTCAGCGATCTTTGAAGAGATCGCTGCATCCGGAGATTGAAAGGAAGCCGCTGCCGGCTGGGATGAAAAAGGTTCTAAAGACTCAACTCGCTGCCTGTGTCTACACCAGACGCAGGCCAAGGCTGACCTCACCCTCAAGGACAGGGGTTGTCGAAGCTCATCGTAAATCCCGCCCTACGGCCTTGTGTGAAAGCCAGCATTGTAGGACATTTCGGGTGGCTTCGATCTCAATGCTGGGCGTTGTTTAAGTTGCTATGTTTTGTATTGCTGTCGTGCTTGGTTGCAAAATGTTACTACAAAGGTTGACATGCATGTATATATTGGTTTTGTATTCCATGAGCACGTGATCAGACAGCACTACCGCATCACCATAGCATTGTACAGTACTGCTGCCTCCGGGGTTTGTCAGTGCTACTGGCCGCTTTGAAGATTGAATTCCTTCTGTGATGTATTTCCTGCGGCCGTGTAGGAACAGCCTGCTTGGCATACCTCATTTAGCTCATACCACATCAGGATATACTTGTTCGTATCTTTTCGGGAGACTTGGCAATCAACTGCGGTCTCTCGTGACTCTCGTGCCTCTTGCATTCAGCTTGCTCATCAGGTTGCATTTGCTTGCTTACCGAGATACAAGCAAAGCTGTGCAGTGCGTGCCAGTATGGGTGTGGCTTCCACAGTCAGCAGCTGATACGGCTTTTTTTTCACACAGCTTGCCTCGTGAGGATGCTTCTGGGGGGACAGTTCTCCATGTAGCAGCCTTGCTGGGCCACTTGAACATTGCCCCTGGACAGCACGTCATCCTGTGAATCAGGCCTCTTGGGCTCTCGGGTCGATGTCTCTGGAGTTCTGACGGCTGAGGTGAGCGTCTTACTGGAGCACGGCGCTCCTCTGGAGGAGACTGCCGATGATCCTTTTTTCGTGCTCCTAGCTTGTGTTGGGTATAGCAGTATAGCAACAACGGATGGGGTTCATGGGTTTTGCAGATAGTGAGCAGACGTGACAAGCGCTTCTCTTGCATATGCTCTCAGGAAGCCAGGCTCGACTCAGCAGTTTGTGCTTCCCAACTCATGTCCGGCCGTGTAGGGGTGTAGGATGTGGTTGAGACACAAGGCCGCTGATCGGTAGACGTCCAGTTTGCAACTTTTAACCTTTGGTAGTTTTGGGGGGGTAGTTTACAGTCTGTGCTGGATGAGCCGAAGGTTAGCCAAGCTTTAGAAGCCCAGGATTTACTGGACAGGAAACTGATGTTCAATTGTCGGATCCTATCTGCTTGTCGCCCCGCGTGTGCTGCTGCCGCATGTGTGCGAGACTGACATGCGCAGAGGGCTGCCAGTGGCAGTTTCTTGGAAGCACAAAGCTCACAGCCTTTGTGTTCACAGCACGTCCGAGGAGGATTCCTTTAGATTCGGGTGGCCGCAGGGACCTTGAAAGTCGGAGCATCGCTTGCCCGGTTAGCTCGAGGTCGCCGGCCTGGCTGGATTGCTCCTGCACCATAGCCCAACAGCGACTTGGTCTACGTCATGAGAGGAAGAAAAGGGGGTCCCTGTTTGCCAACCTACCTAGCGACCGACATACTGACACCAGAGCTATTATCAGTAGTCACTAGTCGTCGTGGTGGTCTCTACTACTACTACTACTACTACTACTACTCCTACTACTACTACTACTACTACTACTACTACTACTGCTACTACTACTACACTACTACCTCTACTACTACCTCTACTACTACCTCTACTACTACCTCTACTACTACCTCTACTGCAACCTCTACTACTACTACTACTACTACTACTACTACTACTACTACTATACTGCTACTACTGCGACTACGATTTCTACGACTACGACGACTACTACTACTACTCCTGCTGGGAGTACTGGCACACCACTCGAACTCACCTACTGCTTTGTCCAGCTGCTGTTGTAGACCCGGTTCGCGTAGACTTCTTTTTGCAGTTTTTTTGGAGCTGACACGAGGCCTGGTGCTTCTGCTTTGCGCGGGCACGGGTGCCGCAAGTGGAAAACATGGGCTCCTTGGCGAAATCTTTGAGGCCCGGGCTTTGTGATACATGTAGATTTGTGGAGCACTACGAAAACCTTTACTGTATCGACGGTATTGATGCGCAAGAGGAGTGGGAAAGATCCCGAAGGATCTCTGAGAGGCACGAAATTCTTCAGGAGTTCGGCAGGTCTGCGCCGCTAACGTGTTTTGATTTTCTGCCTTCAATTTTGGTTGTGGGTTGCTGGCTGCACGTGAAAAACCGTCATGTGTGGGATCAACAACGTGTGGGTGGGGGCAAAATCGAGTGGCAGAGGGTCAAGTTTTGCTGTCACGCATGTCAAGGGTCGGATACGTAGACTCGAAGGAAGCTGGCCTTTGGCAAATGCTTGCCTGCCCGTTGAAATTACTGCTTTAGTGCTGGAAGAACATCATCAAAGCAAAAGGCCATGCCGTCGCGGCCTAATTCAGGGCCTCAACTGTCAATGAAATCATCTCAATGATGGCTCTCTTCTGCACCCAGGATCCCTTCGTTCGTACTTCTGCGGCCGAGCTACGAGCCACAGAGCCAGAACCCACCGAAGAGCTGCCACACTCGAGAACCCGCTTCTGGGCCTGATGAACGCTGGAGCGTCGGGGCTGCTGAGAGCTCGACTGAATTGACGCGTAAGACTCACATGTTGGACTAGGACGGCGAGGAACTGCGGAGTACAGGGGTCATCAAGTTGCGGACATGTGGAGCGGCCAACCTGGAAAATGTTGTCGTCGGACTTCACACGCTTGAGTTCTTATCTTCTGAGAATCACTCCGGCTGGAACAAGGTTTGATGTCCTCGGCCTGTCGCAGGACATGCTTGTCTGACATTTCAAAAGAGAGGCGGATTCTGACAGTTATGGACTGATGCAATAACGTGTTCGGTTATGTCGCTACTTTTAGTTCCGTAGGATTGCGACGACGAGGAAATCAAGCCGGCATTCAGCGCCTTGGTATATAACATATGCGGCCAGGATTGGCCACTGGCGGATTCGCTCCTGCCCTCCTGTCTCCCTCTGCCTAATCCTGTTTCTCCATCTTACTTTGTTTGACTGTCTCACCCCTCGTGTGCCGACTCATGCAGCTATCGAACTTACTTATCCGATCTTATCTTGTCTGACTTTGCCTGGTCATATAGTATTCTTTATGTTGTTAGTGTAGCTTGGCTCAGCTTAGCTTGGCTTGTCTTACTCCAAGCCACACCAATCCAGTTGTATTCTCTCCTGTCCTATCGTATACTATTCCATTCATCCGTGCATCAATTTGTCAACCTATCTACCTATCCATCTTTCTTTCTTTCTGTCGATCTATCTATCTGTCTAGACAAGGCAGCGTATGCATGCACACGATTCCTTTCCATGTGTCAAACGACAAAATGCGACCGCAAAGATAAAGATGCAGCTCACCGCCGCTACTCATCCGCTGGTCTACGCATGCCTTGCCAACCAACACAGGAAGGCTCGCTCGACAGCTGCATCCGGATGTGGAGACGGGCAGCGAGGCCTGGAGGGAGTACTTTAGTTCTTGCTGTATGTCTGCTAGCAGTCCTGCACGAGTGTCCATATCAATTTTGGGCATTTTCTTTTGGACTCTGTGGCGGGGGTGTCGGCTCGGCGAGTCATCCGACTCTTTCGATACCCTGCTTCCTTCCCCGGACTTTTTGGGTCCCCTTCTGAAGTTGAGGATTCAATACAGGGGAAAGAGCTCCAACCGACATGGCCACCGCACGAGTAATGCTGTGCAAGACCTTATCACAATGGCCTGACTGTGTATCGCCTGGATGCAAGCAGCCTTGGAACCCCACACAGGCCCGTTTCAAGCGGCTGGTCTGGGCTTCACGGGAGCTCGCCAGCGCGGCGGGGCGGAAGAAGTGGCGAGCGCGAGGCAGGTAGGGAGAGATTTTTCCGCATTGGGCATGTGGCTGAGGCTGAAAGTGTGGTCTGTGCTTTCGGCTGAGTATGCAAGGCAGCGGCGAAGCTATGTCGCTGGAAGAGTACGAGCTCGAGAACGAGGAGTCGCTGGGGTACCATGCTGGACGAGCGAAGCCTGCGAAGACCAAGTGATGTTAGCAGCATCGGTCTGGCAGAAGGCCGTGTGACCTCGAGGTTCAGGGCAGTCTCAATGAATGCCAGTCTGAGTCTAAGGTGCATACCGCACGCAGTCTTGGACGCCACGCAAGGTAGTTGAAATCCAAGTACCGTTTAATGAGTTTGATCGAATTTGCTTGGATTCACTGCGCTGGGAGCAGAGCCACGGCTAAAAGCTATTGCCGATCCAGCGAAAACAAACCGCCATGAAGTAGCCGCGAACGCAAGACTGAGCGAGTTGGCTCCTTGCCTTTGCTGTGCTTGAGCGGCTTCGGGAAGGATTTCGCATTCGACTTGAACGACTGGCCGTTTGAAGAGCTCGACGATCTTCTCCGGGTATCCGAAGAGGCACACGCTGCTTGAGCTCCAACTCACAAATCGGCACTCCGCAGACTAGGTACCTTTATCCAATTCAAAACTGCAGGCATATGCCACCTTGTTGATGAGATGCTGTAGCCAAGCCAACCACAGGCATGCTTCTTTCCATGGCCGAGCGAACAAGAGTGTTTGTGTTCCAGGCCGTTGACACTGAGACCATGACGGATGTCCGCAGCTCTTGGTGTGATGACGGCACTTTGGCAAATATGCAGGCTACAGCGATAGTGGTAGCAGCCTGCGCAGTCACACCCCAATAACCAGCAGCAAGATTCCCGAAGTAGTAAGTGGGAACCCTTGACCAAGCACGAAAGCGCGTGGAAGCAGAGTGTAGCTGCCGAACACTTCGGGGCTGATTTGCCGAGCCAGTCGCGTGAAGTGCCTTTTCAAGACTGCCTCTCAGAAAGTCTGCACCACATAGTTTGACATGGTCGCATGTCAATCTAGATGAACAACTCCACGCCCCCATTAGCTTGACATGCCGATTATGAGCATGTTCCCGGACAGCGCGAACTGCCGCCATCGACCACCCAATCACATGCCCCTTTCAGAGCAATCGCACGTGCCTGGAAGCAGAGTGTTGAAAGTCAACGCAGCTCAGGCTTTGCGATAGAGGACCTCCACAGATCAAGTGTTCTGACTTGGGTCGCGCGGCATCTGGAACCAGAGCTAAGTCTAATCATAAAGTAGTAGGAAGCCTGCGTTGTCCCATTCTTTGCCGCTGACCCATTCGAGCCAGTGGAACTGAGGCCTAGAGCCATGGGGCCCTAGCACATGTCCTAGAACCCTCACATGCCGCACGGAGCGGATCACGTCCTTTGGATGAACACCCGAAGGTCGCATCACGCACTGCGAACAGTTCCTTAAGTTACCTTTCCAGGACGAAGCATCCTCCAGAACCAGCGCATCGGACTTCGAGATGATTTATTTCCAGCGACTCCGGACGGCATTCATGGAATTTAGCATGCGGAGACCTGATTTCCTGCTACATCTAGAGCGAGTCACGCCTTTTTTTTTGACTTGCTCCATTGTTTTGTTGCACTGTCTGCGCACGGTGTGTTTTGATTCGTGCCGATCAAAAAGAGACCTAGTAATATGAGTAGGTGAACGTGCCTGTCTGATGGCCGGTTGCTAAGGAGACGATTTCTGAAGCTCGTTGACCATGGCCAACCTAGCCAAGCCGTCAGCATGATTTGCATCGCTGCGGCATGCTTATCAGTACCTTTGTTTATTCTGGTTTGTAGTTGTGGAAAGCAGCTTCCAAGTCGTTCCTGAACATGAGAGGAATAAAGCACCTAGGCTCTAGTCTAGGATCCCGGGCATGATGCACAGGCACATCACTTTCAATCATTATCGACACACGTGATACCGACGTAAATCCGCGAATGCGTTTTTTTGCCGTGCATGTTCTCGTGTCATACAGATTTTTCCTCGGGTCGATGACACAAGCTCCCAAAGCGAGTCTTGTTGTCTCGCTGCGATAATGGCATATCCCAGGGATGTGGCGACTTCTTCCGGGAAGAAATGTTACCGGACGATTGAAGTGCCCAATCCAAAACCTTCAAGGCCTAGAACTGTGCCAGGATTGCTTACATAGAAACGAGAGGATGCGCTCGACCGGGAGACCTGCACAGATGTTGCAAGTTGTCCTCCCAGCACGGTGAGCAGCAGGAATGTGGAGCCAGAATAAAGACACTGATTGTGAAGTCAAGCAACACTGTGTGCACATATGTCCGGACACAGCAGGCCTTCATCTTGAGGCATGCTCGGCAGACAGGGGAAAGAAAGAGAGAGACAGAGAGAGAGAGAGAGTGTCTGTCCGTCCCTATGGATGTGTATGCGTGCGTGCGTGTCGCTTTGTGTGTGTATGTGCCCCCACACGTAGCCAAGGGTTCACCTCGAAGTTGCAACAGTTCGACCAGCAAGACGAAGACCGAAGAATTGAATGTGAGGAGCCAGATATTTCTGGGTCCACTGCTTTGATGGTGGCTGCGAGGAGCGCTTAAGTCTTTTCCCCACTGAAGCTGTGCTCTTTGGCCGAGCCTCGAAGTTGCACATGTCGGCCTGACTTTTGAACGTAAGTAGGCATTGTAGGTGCAACAAAGGGCATACAAGTAGACATTGCAGTACTCGCTATGAGTGCAAAGTAGAGCTTGGAGTTTCGGCCGTGTGCGTCAGGAACCGGAAGGTTCGCATTGTGAAAGCCATTATCAGCCGCATGCTCAGTGGTTGCAGTGCGGGGACCTCGTCAGGTGTCACGCGAAGACCTCCCTCGAGTCTGTGGTAAGCTGCGATGTTCTTCCTTGCATCTCTCCATGCGAGAGTGGGGCTTTGAGGCATT